>CATIWR010012055.1:0-81557 GCA_949677035.1 Omphalea diandra
TCATATTTATGATATTTGAATACTAATCATTGCCAACCCTTCATTTAATCCATTTCTAGCCGTTTCTTACCATTTTCACACCCCTTGAAGCCTATAAATACCCCCTTAAACAGTGATTTCATCACAACTCCAATCTACCAACTTCTAAATCTCCAAATCTCTCAAATCTCTCCTCTTTCTCTCAAGAATCTGCCATGGCACCCAAGAAAGCCTTAAGAGCCGACAAGGACAAGGGAATTGCACAACCCTCTGCCCCTCTTTCTTTTCTCAACATGAAAGGAATTACTTGCGAGGAAAAGGAGAGGTACAAAGCCAATCTCTCCAAAACCATCCTCCCAAATAAAATACCTTCTTCCTTTCTGCTCGAGTTCATTGGCCTTGCCAATGAAATATGGGCATTCCTGTCTAATCTGGGCTGGAATGACTTTATTTTTCGTGCGGAACCCAAATATAAGGAGATCGTTTGAGAGTTCATGTGCACGGTCTAATTGAGCCGAAAAATGGAGTCTCCTACAAGGTAATATAGAATGACTTTTCGGGCATTCGGAGATCCATACTACATCACATTCGAGCAGTTGTCCAGTCTATTCACTCTTCAAATCGGTGAGCACATTCCATTCGTTATCGCTACTCTCAATGTTATTTACTCAAAGTTTTGGGCAGAGATCTTGATAAAGGCCAAGCACGACCCTTGATCTTCCTTAGCAAAACACATTAAGACACTGCCACTGTGGATTCTTCACCGAATCATTACGTTCTCCATCAATGCAAGGGGTTATGGGAATGATAAGGTATCGCATAAAGATCTTGCCTTTCACTTTTGCTTAGTGAAAAATAAGCCTATCCAGATCGACAGGTATCTAGTGGATCAGTTGATTCACATGAGCCAAGCCAAAGAGTCAGTTCTTACTTCCGTCGCATGTCACTGCAATTTATCGCTTTATGGGCGCTCTCGACGAGGATAAGGAAAATTTTCTCACTAAAAAGTATCTGCCTTTACAGAACTTTTTGGATCTCGCATACCTTGTCAACGCCAAGGTGATACATCTTGACTCCTACGCCTATCTACTTGGCGCATATGGTGCACAACGATTGGAGAGTTCTCAAGCATCTAAGAGGAAGCGCCTCCACATTGAAGAGGTTCCTTCTTTAGTCCCTTCTGCTCCTCCTCCATCGAAGCTAACAGAAAAAGTATCGCTCTCCACCATCAACCACAAGCTTGATAAGATTATGCGAATGATGAAGAGATGATCACTATTCCTCTCCCACCTCCACATTGACATAGTGGATCTATAGGAAAAACTCAAAATTCCTCCTTGTCACCTCCCCAACTTTATAGATTTTGATGATACTCGAGATGGGGACAAGGTATGGAAGATGGAGGCGAGGCTAAAGGCAGCCTCTAAGAGACTGCGGAAGACTCTTCTACATATGATAGTGATTCACCAGCTTTTTAGTGTTTAGGTTTCTTTTTGTACTTTGTTTTTATTTGGTTACCTTTTGTAATCAAAACTTGTGATCTCATAGTTAGTATATATATAAAAGCTTGTTTCTTTTTGCATCTCTTTGTGCTCTCAATGTTTGTTCCTTATATAATTTTGCTTCTTATTCCTACTTATGCTTAATTTTCCTTTTAATTATCTTTGGTCTTCTCTAAATCTTTTTGATCTTGCCAAAGGGGGAGATAAAATAAGATTCAAGTGAAAACTTAGAGATAACTATTTAAGGGGGAGTAAGTAAGTAAGTGCATAAGTTAAGGGGTAGTAATTTAAACAAATTAACTTTACACTTTGAAATCTTTGCTAAGTTATGATTTAATTTTACTTTTCTACACTTATTTTTCACTTTGGATCAATCTAGGTTGTCAAAATCATAAAGGGGGAGATTATTGGACTAGGATAGTTAATCTTAAGTCTATAACCTCTTTTGATCTTGATAAAGTAGATTGATCATCACTAAAATTTCAAATAAGTGTTGATTTTACAGAAATAAATAAATCTCTCAAGAAGAAATGAAAGGAGTTGATAAACTCCAAAGTGACATGTAAATCGCGATTGCAATCTAACATTCGCGACCGTGACTCATGTTAAGGCATACTGAGAGTCAAGCAGGCAAAATCGCGGAGCCATTCTCGGCCGCAACCTTTAGAAAAGAAGAAGCCAAAAAGTAACAGACGAATTTGCGGTGAAAGTCACGCCTTAATCGCAACCGCGAATTTCAAAGTAACTCAAAAGGGAAGCAAGTCCACAACCACAGCTTGGCAAGTGTCCCATAAGACTGTTGGAAGTCAAATTTCACGGAGGCATCTTATTGGTAGCGACTGCGAATCCTGTGGAAGAAAGATGACCATTTTGGCAGATGGATTCGCATCCTCTATCACGGCCTATGCAAGAAAACTCGCGACCGCAACTTATGAATGTAGGTAAAAGATAACGACTATATTTTCCTGATAAACTAATAAGAAGCTGCCACGTGGACTAGCCGTTAGACACAAATGGGGTTTCCCTTGAAGAATTTGGATTTGGCGACCGTGAAATGCAGTAGCGACCATGATTTCATCCTGACAAGCATTTAATGCAAAATCTGTCAAACATGTCTCAAAGATTTGATGAGCTATGATCTACAATGTCTCTTTGGTGATGTTTGGCTATAAATACACCACCATATAACCATGAATAAGGTTGCTAAGGAATTTACTACAAGTGATTAAAACTCTCAATATTTGCTACTCATTTTCTTCATTTTCTTTATGAAATTATAATTATTAGGTGTGAGCATTAAATACCAAGTTGTGAGGTTTTATGTTAGGCTGTAAAAACACTTCAAGAAATATTTAAGTGTGAGCCTAGTAAAACACTTGAGTGAGGTTTTATGTTAGCCTAAAAACACATTATTGTAAGGTTGTGTGTTAGCCATCAAAACACAAGTTGTATAAGTTGGGTGTGAGCTTGAAAACGCCATTGAGATAGTGAAATACCTAATTGATTAATTGAGGAGTGGATGTAAGGTCAATTATACCCAAACCACCATAAATTGGTCGTCTCTCTCCCACTATTTATTCTCCCCTTTATCCTTGTTGTTGAAATTCTTATTCACAAATTCAACCCCTCTTCTTGGTGCCTAGGGACAACACTAAAGAATTAATGATCCAATCTTCAAGGCAACTAAGAGTTATATTTGTTAGGGAGTGCAAAATTGTTTGAACTTATTTAATCTCAATTATTTAGGCTTTTCAAGTAATCAAATAAGGTCGTTACAAATTTCTAGCCAGTTTGGTGGATACTAATTGTCCTACTTTGGGTTTGGTAGATATTCATATAGTAAGAGAGGTTTTAGAAGTGTTTCTTGATGACTTGTCTAGTTTGCCATTACATAGAGAAGTTGATTTTAATATTAAGTCCTTCCTAGGAGTGGCACTTATTTTTATTGTACCAAATCGAATGGTAGTAGTGGAATTGCAATAATTAAAGAACAAGTTGGAAAATGGTTTCATTGGACATTGTTGGACTATAGTGGTTAACCCTAAATCTTTGACCTTTATTGATCTTGACAAAGGGGATTGATCAATTCTAATGTTTTAAAATTAAGTATTATTTTGCATTTTTTAGTTTGTATTTACATTAGAAGTTGGATAGAGTTAAAAATCTCCAAAGTAAGCAAGTACCTCCTAATTCGTGACCTAAAGTTGATATATCGCTATCGCAAACTAGGCCAATGCAGGTTGGCTAATTGGACAGATGTATTCACAGGCCACTTCTCTGCCGCGACCAATTCATAGGCAGGAGAACCAAAGTCACAGACAAATTCACAGTGTGAATCATGCCTCAGTCGCGATAGCAAATTTTGAAGTAACTCAAGAGGGAATCAAGTCCATAACCACAGCTTGACAAGTGTTCCAAGTAACTGTTGAAAGACAAAAATCGCGATGGGAACTTGTTGGTAGCGATCGTGAATCCTGAAGAAGAAGATGAACATTTTTGGCAGATAAATTCGCATCCTTAGTCATAACCTATATAAGAAAAATCCTGATTGCTACTTTTGTGAGCAAGTGAAAGACAGCGGCTATATTTTCCTAGTGAACCAATGAGAAGCTGCCACGTGGACTAGCCATTAGACACAAATGGAGTTTTCATATGGAATTTGGATTTCGCAATCGCTAACGAGTAGTAGCGACCGCAAATCAAGACTGTCAAGCATTTAATGCGAAAATCTGTCTAGCACACTTTGAAGATTTTGTACTTGTTTTATAGCAACATCGCTTTGATGGGTAAAGGCTATAAATACCTTACCAAACAAATATTAATGAAAGACAATTAATAACTTTGTAACCAAACTCTTGTAATTTTCCTACTCAATCTTTTCTATTCTTTTAGAGATTTTTTGGTGTGAGCATAAACACCATTTTGTAAAGGTTGTAGTGTGAGCCTGTAAAAACACTAAGAGAGGTTGTTGTGTGAGCCTCAAAACACAAGAGTGTAGGTTATTGTGTGAACCTTCAAAAAACAAGTGCAAAAGTTTGGTGTGAGCTTGAGAACACCTTTGAAAGATAGTGGAATACCCAATTACTAAGAATTAGAGAATGGACGTAGGGTCAATTATACCCAAACAACTATAAATCTTGTGTTTCTTTTCTACTCATTTCTTTCTTATCTTCTTGTTCTAATTTTTATACACCAATTCAACCCTCCCCACTTCTTGGTGTCTAGGGCCAACAAGTGGTATCGAGGCCAAAACACTCCAAACAAACCTTTATTGGTGAGTAAAAGATCATGGCACAAGAGGGAATCGACTCATATCTTAAGCCTTACTTGGACGATTCTGACTATACTCATTTAAAGTATAGAATGAAAATCTACCTTGACACATATATGGTAGACCTTTAGGATGTGGTTGTCAAAGAATGGAAGCCACCCATTAAAGTAGTGGATGGAATTGAAGAACTTATCCCAATAGAAGAATGGGTTAAAGCTCATCGGTGATCAAATGGCAAAAACAAGAGAGCAATGGCCATTCTTCTAAGCTCTCTCTCTAAAGTAAAGATTAGAAGAGTGCAACATTGTCAAACTGCACATGCCATTTGAAAGACTAAAGAACTATCATGAAGGCACAACTCTAGTCAAATCAAGCCATTTGGAGATGTATGTCACTGAATGGGAACTCTTCATGATGAAGGACAATGAAAGTATCACAGAAATGACAAATATGCTCTTATCCATTGTCACCAACATGAAGAAATCAGGAAGAGCTCTCACTATCTATAAGGTAAACACAAAAATCCTTAAAACTCATCCTCTAGATAAATTTGGTGCTAGAGTTTGCAACATACAAAAGTCCAATTCGGAGATTGGAAAGGTTCCAACTGATGTGTTGATATGCAAACTCTTAACTCATGAGTTAGCCATACAAAAAGATGAATAAATGAAGAAGATAAGAAGCCAAGAAGACAAACTAGAAAAAAAGAGAAAAACCATGGCTCTTAAAGCTTCAATAAAAGAGAATGAGGTAAAGATCACCTCAAGTGATGAAGAAAGTGACAAGGAAGAAGAGGAGCTAGCAATGCTCCCTAGGAGGACAAAGGAGTTTATCAAGAGAAGAAAAGAAAGAAAAGGCTTCAAGAAGACAGCTCCTAATCCAAGAGAGAAATCCAACAATGTCACTTATTATGAATGTGGCAAGCAAGGCCACATCAAGTATGAGTGTCCCAAATTAAAGAAGAAGAAGAGATGGGACAAGAAAAAGAAGAAGAGTTTTTTAGCCACTTAAGATGAAAGCTCAAGTGAAGAACAGGAAGAAAGAGAGGTTGCCAACATATGTTTCATGGCGCAAGAAGATTTTACAAATGAGGTAAGTACTTCTTCTCATTCTCATTCTGATTTCAAATTTGATGAGATAGATGAAGAGCTTCTAGAGGCTCTAACCATGAGATGTGACAAGTATAAGTCACAAGTTAAAACTTATAAGAAAAGGTGTTCAAAATTAGAAGATGAATACAAGACTCTTAGTGATCTTATAAATGAGTTGAGAGCTTATAATGAAGAACTCAAAAACTTAGTAGAAAAACTTTCCACATCATCTTCTTCAATGGCTTCATTAAGAAAGGAGAATGACACTCTTAAAGGAGAAGTCATTGAGCTTAGAAGCTCAATCTCTAAGTTTTACAAAGGAGAAAAAGCCTTAGACACGTTGATTGTGTCACAAAGACCACTACTAGTTAGACATGGTTTAGGCTTCAATGGAGCCTCCTCATCATCTCATACCACATTTGTTAGATCATCAGAACCTCAAACATCTAGCATTGAGGTAATTAGGAAGAAAAGTGCTCCTAGCACTAAGCCTCCTAAGCCTAAGGCCAAAAAGGAAGACTCTCCCAAGCTCTAGAGCTAAGACTCAAAGAGCTAACCATGCCTACATTTACAATAAAAAGTATGGTCATACTCATAAAAAATTTTCTTCTCTTACTCATCATACATGTTCATGTATGCATTCACATGACCAAGGTATGAGAAGGCCTCCTACTCATACTAAATTTGTGCAAAGGAGAAAGACTTCTAAGTCTAAACTCCAATGCCATTATTGCATGAGATTTGGACATATTAGCATTCATTGTTATATTATGAAGACTCACCTCAAATTAGAGGTACCCTTCATCTTCTAACCCCCAAGGACCTAAGTATGCTTAGGTACCTAAAAAAAGGTAACTAACTATTGTTGTGTAGGGGAATGTGGCAACCACCAAATCAAGCAATTGGCATGTGGATAGTGGATGTTCCAAGCACATGATTGGAAATATAAAGCTATTCATGACATTAAAAGAAAAAGAAGGTGGAGATGTCACATTTGGTAACAATTCCAAGGGTAAGGTAATTGGCATTGGAACCATTAGTAAGGAAGGATGTTCTTTAATTGATAACGTTCTTTTAGTTAGTGGCTTACAATATAATTTTTTGAGTGTAAGTCAATTGTGTGACAAATGAATTAAAGTCACTTTTGATCCTAGGGAATACTGAGTCGCCATTTTAGTGGATGATGAGGTTATTTTCAAGGGTGAAAGGAAAGGCAATACCTACTTAATTGACCTAGACAATTTGGCTAACCAATCTTTTAAGTGTCTTATGTCTTTGAGCAATGAAGCTTGGTTGTGGCATAGAAGGCTTGGGCATGCAAGCATGGATCTTCTTCAAAGCCTATCCAAAGTAAAGTTAGAGGAAGGACTTCCCAAGCTAAGCTTCCCTAAAGACAAGACATATGGTCCATGCCAAATTGGAAGCAATACCATGCCTCTCACAAAGCCAAAAATGTTGTAAGTACATCTAGACCACTTCAACTTATACATATGGACTTGATAAAACCTACTAGAAGTGTTAGCTTAGGTGGAAAGCATTATGCACTAGTCCTTATAGATGACGACTCTAGGTTCACTTGGGTATCTTTTCTAGCTCATAAGAATGATTTATTTGATTATTTAAAAAGTTTTGTAAAAAGGGTTCAAAATGAAAAAGGTTACTTCATATCTTCCATTAGAAGTGACCATGGAAAGGAATTCCAAAATGAATCTTTTGAAAATTACTGTTTAGAGCATGGAGTTTTTGATAAATTTTCAACTCCTAGAATACCACAACAAAATGGTGTTATAGAGAGGAAAAATAGAACTTTGGTACAAATGGCTAGAACAATGCTCAATGAGTATTCCTTACTAAATTACTTTTGGGCCGAAGCCATTGATACCTCATGTTATATTGCAAATAGAGTTTTCAAAAGACTCATTCTCAATAAAACGTCTTATGAGCTTTGGAATGGTAGAAAACCCAAGATCTCATACCTTAGAGTATTTGGATGTAAGTGTTATATTTTGAACACCAAGGATAATCTTGGGAAATTTGATTCCAAGACCAATGAAGGAATCTTCTTATGTTATTCCACCATAAGTAAAACATATAGAGTCTTAAACAAAAGTACAATGGTAGTTGAAGAATCTATGAATGTTGTCTTTGATGAGTCTAGTAAACTTGATCTTAAGAAAGGTATCTTTGATGATGATCTTGTAGGTGATCTTCAAAAGTTGAAATTGGATGATTCTACAAGAAGAGTTGATAAAGATAAAGAAGAAGGTGATTCATCAAGAGTAGAAGAAGACCAACATCATCAACAACAAGTAGAGCCAAGCCAAGATATACCCAAAGATTGGAGATTCTCCAAGTATCACCTAAGAACTTAATCATTGGTGATACTTCTAAGGGTGTAAGTACTAGATCCTAACTTCATCGTTTAGATTGCATTTGTTTCTCAACTTGAGCTAAAGTCAATTGAAAAGGCTCTTAATGATGAGAGTTAGGTACTTGTTATGCAAGAAGAACTCAATTAATTTGAGAGAAACAAGGTATGGGAACTTGTCCCTAAGCCTAAAGAACACCCAATTATAGGTTGTAAGTGGGTGTTTAGGAACAAGTTAGATAAGCAAGGTCTCATTACTAGAAACAAAGATAGATTGGTTGCTAAGGGATACAACAAAGAGGAAGACATAGATTATGATGAAACCTTTGCCCCCGTAGTAAGATTATAGGCCATTAGGATTCTCTTAGCATTTGCATGTCATATGAATTTCAAACTTTTTCAAATGGATGTGAAAAGTGCTTTTTTGAATGGCATTATAGAGGAGGAATTCTATGTTGAATAACCTCCTGGTTTTGAGTCTCATTGTTTTCCAAACCATGTTTTCAAATTGAACAAAGCCTTATATGGATTGAAACAAACTCCAAGAGCTTGGTATGAAAGGCTTAGTTTATTTCTCTTGAAAAATTATTTTCAAAAAGGAAAGGTGGACACCACACTTTTTATCAAAAAACACAAGCATAATACATTAATCATTCAAATATATGTTGATGATATTATCTTTGGTGCTACTAATGAATCTCTTTGTGAGGATTTTGTTAAGTGTATGACTAGGGAATTTGAAATGAGCATGATAGGAGAGCTCAAATTCTTTCTCTGTCTACAAATCAAGCAATCCAAAGAAGGGCTCTTCATCAACAAAGCCAAGTACACAAAGGATATGCTAAAGAAATTTGACATGGATGGTTGCAAGGTAGCTAAAACTCCAATGAGCAGTACCATCAAGCTAGATAAGGATGAATCGGGCAAGATGGTAGATGAAAAGAGATATCGAGGTTTGATCGGATCTCTGCTTTATCTTACTGCTTCTAGGCCAGATATCATGTTTAGTGTTTGCATGTGTGCTAGGTTTCAATCCTCTCCTAGAGAGTCTCATTTGAATGTTGCTAAAAGGATCTTTAAGTATTTGTATGGCACTATACACATAGGGTTGTGGTATCCTAGGGATTCCTCATTTAGCCTTGTAGGGTATTCGGATGCGGATTATACTGGTAGCTTATTAGATAGAAAAAAACACTTTTAGAACTTGCCAATTTATAGGTGAATGTCTAGTTTCTTGGCTTAGTAAAAAGCAAGTATCAGTTGTCTTATCTACCACGGAAGCCGAGTATGTGGCGGCGGGTTGTTGTTGCACCCAAGTTCTTTGGATGAAACAATGATTGAAGGATTTTGGCAAAGTAGTTGATCATATTCCCATTAAATGTGATAACACAAGTGTTATTAATCTCTCTAAGAATCTCATCCAACACTCTAGAAGCAAGTACAAAGACATTAAAGATCATTTTCTTAGAGATCATATGCAAAAAGATGATGTTGTGTTGGAATTTATTAACACAAATCATCAACTTGCATATATTTTCACCAAATCTCTAAATGAAGAAAGGTTGAACTTCATCAAGAGAGAATTAGGAATGCTTAATGGAAGCTCCCTAAAGTGAAAAGTTTTGATCTCGTGTAATATTTTTGTGGTTATTGGTATTTATCGATTTGTGATATTGATGTATGTATTTTCTTATGGATCACAATTTTTCATTTTTCAAAAATTGGTTTTTCAATTCTTATCCCTGTTAACTCATAATTCGCAGTCGTTATTCCTTCTTCACGGTCGCAAATTACAAGTCAATTTCACCTTGCTATCAAATGTCAATTCGTGGTCGTGAAATTTCAGCTCCACTGCGAATTTTGGTTATTTTTCAAAAATGTGACAGTTCACGCTCCTTTTCCAGAGCAAAATTTGTCCGTTACTTACATTTTTTAGAATTCGTAGTTACAACTCATGAATTCTCAGACGTGAATTAGAGTAACTGCCTAGGCAATTAAGTGATTTGATTGCTAACCTTTTCATCTCTTCATTTAATCCATTTCTAGTCATTTTTTACCGTTTTCACACCCTTTAAGCCTATAAATACCCCTTTCAATAGTGCCCTCTTCACTCCACTTCCAAACATCAACTCACCCTCTCAAAATCTCTCTAAATCATCAAGCTTTCTCCCTTTTTCTATGACTCCCAAGAAATTCTCCAAGGCTAACAAGAGCAAGACAGTGGCTTAACCCTCTGCACCTTCTGCCCTTCATCTCATGAAGGGAATAACCAAGGAAGAAAAAGAAATATTCAAGGCAAACTTTTCCAAAGTGATTCTCCCAAACAATATTTCGTCAACATTCATGCTAGAAACTTTGGGCATCAATGCTAATATTAAAGCCTTTCTCTCCAACTTAGGATGGAATGAGTTCATATTTTGAGATAAACCCATATACGAGGAGGTTGTACGAGAGTTTATGTGCACCGTGCAACTAAGTTGGAAATCCGATTTGAGAGTCGGCCAATGCGGGTTAGTGTTTCGGGCCATTGGCAACCCTTTCTACATTACATTCGACTAATTATCTTCCTTGTTAATTTTCAAGTCAGAGAACACATTCCCTTCATCATCTCTGCACTTGACGTTATCTACTCCGAATTTTGGTCGGAGATTTCTATTGAAACCAAACACGACCCCCACTCTTCTTTATCTAAACACATCAAATCTCTGCCCCTTTAGATCCTTCATCGCATCATCACCTTCTCCGTAAATGCAAGATGTGATGGTAATGAGAAGGTTTCTCAAAAATACTTGGCCTTCTTATTTTGCCTTGTCAAGAACAAACCAATCCAAATCGGTTGTTACCTTGTGGATCAATTGATCCATGAGTACAAAACCCAAAAGCCAATTTCTCTTACCCTCCCATATAACAGCCATCTACCATTTTGTTGGAGCACTTGATGAAGAGAAAGAGAAATTCCTTACCAAGAAGCTCCTTCCCTCTCAAAATTTCCTAAGCCTAACCTATCTCATAAATGCCAAGGCAATTCATCTGGACACTTATGCTTATACTCTTGGTGTGATAGGGGAAAAGAAGATGGAGACCTCCCAAGCTTTGAAGAGAAAGAGGCTTCAGATTAAAGAAGGCAACATATAAGTCCCTTCTCCTCTACCAAAAGCTAAGATAAAGTTGTCTCTTGCCACCATTAATCAAAAGTTGGATAAACTAATGAGGATGATGAAGAAAAGGTTCCTCTTCCTTTCACATCTTCACAATGATATGGTGGATCTCCAAGAGAAACTAAGAGTTCCTCCTTGCCATCTACCGGACTTCACCGAATTTAAAGATACGCAAAATGGAGATGGCAATGAAGATGATGTTGAGGATGGGGACGAAACTGAGGGAGCAATACAAGCACAAGAGACACAATCTTTGGAAAATGATTCTCCACTGCTCTAGATTGGGGATCTTTTGTATTTGTTTTCCTTTTCTTTATGCTTTTTGTTTATCAAATATTGTGATCCCATAATTATGTAAATAAAACGTTATTTTCTTACAATACATTATCTTATGTGTTTGAAGCATTTTATCTTTATAAAAGTGTTCTTCTTTTACTCCTTATGTGTGCTTATAATTGTTTCTTATTTCCCTTACCCTCTCTTTTTGATCTTGCCAAAGGGGGAGAGATAGTAAGCTTTTAGTTTAAAAGGGAATATTAACTTGAAAATTATAGCATATGTTAAGGGGGAGCATCATGAGCATCATACTTAGCTTTTTAGAAATTTCACTTTACTTGATTGAATGCCAAAACTTAGAAGTTTCATCTTAAGCATTCATTCATGCAATACTCCAACTTCACATTTTTGTATTATTTTTCACTTAGGCTCAATCTATTTTGTCAAAATCAGAAAGGGGGATATTATTGGACTAGGGTGGTTAACCCTAAGTCTTGAACCTCTTTTGATCTTGACAAAAGGGATTGATCAATTCTAATGTTTCAAATTAAGTGTTGTTTTACAGTTTTTAGTTAATCTTTACATTGGAAGTTGGATGAAGTTAAAAAATCTCCAAAGTAAGCTAGTGGCTTCTAATTCGTGACTGCAACTTGATAAATCGTGATCGTGCACTAGACCAAGACAGGTTGAACAAATGGACAGACGTATTTATTGACCACTTCTCTACCGCGACCAATTCAAAGAAAGGAAAGTCGAAGTCACAGACGAATTCGCAGTGTAAGTCATGCCTCGGTCGCGATCGCAAATTTTGAAGTAACTCAAGAGGGAATTAAGTCTATAACCACAGCTTGACAAGTGTCTCAAGTAATCGTTGGAAGTCAAAAATTGTGATGGAAACTTGTTGGTAGTAATCGTAAACACAAAAGAAGAAGATAAACATTTTTGGCAGACGAATTCACGTCCACAGTCACGTCCTGTACAAGAGAAATTGTGACCATTACTTTTGAGAGCAGGTGAAAGGCAACGACTATATTTTCCTGATGAACTAATAAGAAGCTGCCACGTGGACTAGCCGTTAGACACAAACAAATTTTCCCCCATGAAATTTGGATTTCGTGACCGCTAAAGAGTAGTAGCGACCGCGAATTAAGACTGTCAAGCATTTAATGCGAAAATCCATCTAGTACACTTTAATGATTTTATACCAGTTTTATTGCAACATCTCTTTGGTAGGTAGAGGCTATAAATACCTCACCAAATAGATGTAAATGCAAGAGAATTGATAACTTTGTACCCAAACTCTTGCAATTCTGCTACTCAATCTTTTCTATTCTTTAAGTCATTGTTAGCTGTGAGCATAAACACCAATTGAAATAGGTTATAGTGTGAGCCTGTTAAAACACAAGTGTAGAGGTTGTTGTGTGAGCATGTTAAAACACAAGTGTAAAGGTTATTGTGCGAGCCTAAATACACAAGAGTATAGGTTGCCATGTGAGCCTTCAAAACACAAGTGTAAAAGTTTGGTGTAAGCTTAAAAACACCTTTTAAAGATAGTGGAACACCCAATTTCTAAGAATTGGGGAGTGGACATAAAGTCGTTTATACTCGAACCACTATAAATCTTGTGTTTCATCTCTATTCATTTCTCTTCTCTCTTTCTTGTTTTAATTTTTATACACCAATTCAACCCCCTTCTTGGTGCCTAGGGCCAACAACTCCTTTGAGAGATATGATTATTGTGGATAAGGTATGTCATGATTTTGTGATTCACATTGATGATGTTGAGTTGAATGTTGATCTAGTACTGTTACCACTACGTGAATTTGATGTGATACTGGGTATGGACTGGTTGTCCAAATATCATGCAATAGTAAACTATTTTACTAAGGAAGTTATTTTGGAAAAGAGAATTAAAGGCCCAATTATAAGAACTACTTAAAAAGGGATTCATCAGACCAAGTGTGTCACCTTAAGTTGCTCTAATATTATTTGTTAAAAAGAAAAATGGGACAATGAGGTTGTGTATTGATTATAGGAAGTTAAATCAAGTTATTGTGAAGAACAATTATCCTTTACCAAGAATAGATGATATGTTTGATCAGTTATAAGGAGCACAAGTGTTTTCTAAAATTGACCTAAAATCAGGATATTATCAACTCAAAATTTCCAACCAAGATATACTAAAGACATCATTTCGAACTAGGTATAGGCATTATGAATTTTTTGTGATGCCATTTGGTTTGACTAATGCACCAGTTGCGTTTACGGCTCTTATGAACAAAGTGTTCTAGCCTTACTTAGACAAATTTGTAATTATGTTTATTAATGACATACTATTGTATTTAAGGAGCAAATAGGAGCATGAATAACACTTAAGGATAGTGTTGCAAATTTTGAGAGAAAAATAGTTATTTACTATATTAAGCAAGTACGAGTTCTAGATTGACCATGTGGTATTTTTTAGGACATATAGTTTCTGAAAAGGGTATAGAGATGGATCCAAACAAAATTGAAGCAATAGTAAAATGGGAAGCCCAAAGAATGTTGTAGAAGTCAAAAGTTTCTTAGGACTAACTGGGTATTATTGTCGATTTGTTGAGGGGTTTCCACTTATAGCTGCTCCTTTGACTAAGTTACTTCAAAAAAATGTACCATTTCAGTTGTCTAAAGCATGTTAGAAGAGTTTTGATGAATTAAAAGATAGACTGACATCTGCTTTAGTGTTAGCCATTCCTACTAGTAATGGAGGATTTGTAGTATATAATGATGCCTCTCATCAAGGTTTAGGATGTGTTCTAATGCAACATGGTAAGATAATTGTATATGCATCTAAAAAACTGAAACCTTATGAATTATCTTACCCAGTACATGACCTAGAACTTGTTGTAGTTATGTTTGCTTTGAAAATATGGAGACACTACTTATATGGAGAAACTTTCTGGATATTTACAGATCACAAGAGCTTAAAATATTTGATGAGCCAAAAAGAATTAAACATGAGATAGAGGCCGAGGTTAGAACTTCTAAAGGATTATGATTTTACCATTGAGTATCACCCAGGGAAGGCAAATGTGGTTGTTGATGCTTTGAGCAGGAAATCAAGAAGTTGTATTGCTCATTTACAAGTATTTCTATTGTCTTATTTAGTTCAATTAGAAGCTATGAATATGGAACTAAACATATAAAAGAATAGGTTATTGATTGCTACTTTTCAAATGAGACCAATGTTGCATGATCGAATTAAAAAAGCACATGGCAAGGATCCAAAGTTACACAGAATGATTGAAATGGTAAAACATGGGAGACATGAAGATTTTGATATTCGAAATGATGCCTTGATGTTGGGTTCTCGTATTTGTGTGCCTAATGCTGATAACTTGCAAAGAGAAACCCTAGAAGAAGCACATAATGCTCCATATGCCATGCATCCAAGAATGACAATGATGTATAATACCCTGCGATCTCATTTTTGGTGCCCTAAGATGAAGAAGATGTAGCAACCTATGTTTTAACATGTTTGACTTGTCAGCAGATCAAAATGGAACATCAAACACCAGCTGAAAAATTGAAACCATTAACGATTCCAGTATGGAAATAGGAAAGAATAACCATGGACTTTGTATATGGGTTACCAAGGACTTTGAAGAAGAATGATGCTATATGGGTGATCATTGATAAACTAAGTTAGCTCACTTTTTGCCTATTCGATGGGGTAGTTTACTTAAGCACTTAGCCAAGAAATATATGGATGAAATTGTCAGATTACATGGTCTTCCGATGTTCATTGTATCAGATAGAAATCCACGATTCACATCTCGATTTTAGGTCAGTTTGCAACAGGCTTTGGGTACCAAGTTGAGTTTTAGTACCACTTTTCATCCTCAGACAGATCGGCAATCAGAAAAGACAATTCAGACACTTGAAGACATGTTTTAAGCTTGTGTGATAGATTTCAAAGGTGGATGAATATATGGCCTTGATTGAATTTGCTTAAATAATCATTATCACAACAGTATACAAATGGCACCATATGAAGCACTATATGGAAGAAAATGTCGAAGTCCTATCTACTAGAATGAAAAAGGGATGCGTGTTTTAGAAGGGCCAGAACTAGTGCAAGATACTATGGACAAGGTAAGGTAATCAAGAGCAAACTTAAAGTAGCACAAGATAGTCAAAAGAGCTATGCTGACCAACACAAGAGAGAAATGGAATATGAGGTGGGAGAAAAAATGTTCCTTTGAGTTTCACCATGGAAGGAATAATTTGATTTGGCAAGAAGGGAAAACTGAGTCCTCGATATATAAGACCCTATGAGATCCTAGAAAGAATTAGTCCATTGGCTTACGGGCTAGCACTATCACTTGAGATGGCTCAGATTCATGATGTATTCCATGTGAGTATGCTAATAAAGTATCGGTCTGATCCTACACATATACTTAGGGATCCAACAATAACAATTACAGATGATATAAGTTACATTGAATAATAAATGGAAATCATTGGTTATAAGACAAAACAGTTACAAAATCAAGAAATCCCTTTAGTTAAGGTGTTATGAAGATACCACTCATAAGAAGAGGCTACATTGGGAACCGAAGAGAATATGAAATGACAATATCCACATTTGTTTACAGGTATTGAATTTCAAGGATGAAATTCTCTATAAGAGGGGAAGAAATGTAACATCCCCATCCACATTCATTGGCATTATCACATGAACATATTCATTATATAAATGATATGAAATCCCACATGAACATATGTATTGTATAAATGATCATTTAGATATGTGAATTGGATAAGCACGATGATGAAACTAGCACCATTGCACTTGAGACACTTGAACATATATGCAATGTTTGTATAGTTGCATAAAAAATTGTTTTATGTTGTGTGCATGTTATATCATTATAAATAATGGTGTTATAGAGTTTATTTTAAAGTATAAGGAGCATCTAGGAATTAAGAGATGGATGAAGGTACTTAAGGAGTGAAGAAGAGGGACTAAAAGAGGAAAGTGAACTTCCAACCAATAGAAATGCAACACCATGATTTTATCTTATTACAATAGGTTTACAAGTGGAATTTTGACCCTTTAGGATCAAAATACAGAGCTTAGACATGAAGTACAACATAAGAAAGAGAAAGGTAAGGAAGAAAGAAAGGAAAGAAGAAGAATAAGAAGGAGAGGGAGAAGAGTGAGCTGCCTAAGGAGGAAGCCTAAGGTTTTCTGGTTCTAGGACAATAGTTAAGTTAATTTATCTTCTTCTCAAATGAAATTAACCTGCCATGGAATGTTAATCATGCATGGTTAGTGACAATTCTGGAGTATTTGAGGTAGAACTTTTGGATGGAAGTTAAAATTCAAAAGAATAACAGCTGATTGTGTTGATTTTATTGTTAGAGTAGAATTTTTTACCCATTTTTTCATAACCCTAAAAGAGGAATTAAAGAAAGTGCAAAATATAAAAGTTGTAGCTTTATGCCTCATCTAAATTCATATGAAACAGTTTTGCTTGATTTGGTGTGTGTGAGGAGTTATGGCTCCTTCATTAGGGATGGTTCATAACTAACTGAAATCACCTTAGTCTTTCTGTTTTCTTTTGTTTTGATGGTTAGGTTCTGATTTTGATAAAGTGTAAAACATAAAATTTTAAGGTTTATATCCCTTATAAACACATGTAAAGTAGTTTGGATTTATTTATTATGTGGAAAGAGATATGACTCATTGATTATGACTGACCCTATACCCGGATGAAACCTCACCTATCTTTTAATTCTATTTTCCAAGAATTTAATAGCTATAGATTAGGAATTTGGTGACATGTTAAACTTGAAAGTTGTATATTTATATATTATCTACTTGACTATAAAATATTGTTGCCAAATTTTGTATGGTTGTTGAGATATTGCCCCTTCATTATGACTGATTATCACCATGTTGAAAATCTGCTCACCCTAAGATTAGTCATTTGTTTTGGTGATTTTGTAGACTGAATTAGACAATAAGTAAAACATGAACAATGTTCCTTTATGGTAAATCAGTTTTGCAATTTGATTTGTACAATTTGAGATATATCCAATAATGTAAGACCTATTCATACTGAGATGACAATGAAATAGAGCAAAATTCAAAAATTCACCTCAATTTCTGTGTGTCTTATATTAGCTAAAATTTGAATATGTTATATCATTATGTGTTTAGTTTATTTGAAAAAAGAATCAAGTCATTTGGATAAGTATATCTAGAATTATTATTGTGAGAGTGTAGCAAGCTCAGGTTGTCATATAAGGAAAAAAATGCATAAACATTAGGTCCATTTGCATGGATCATGCCATAGTTGCATGCCAAGCATTTATAATCATTTTGGCATACTTATAACCATGTGTGTATCAAATGTTAGGATCTAAACACTTTGAGAAAGACCTAGAGAGAAAACCAAACCTACCATAAAGGTTTGTCACATCCAAAGGTGAGTAAAAATCGTAATTAGATTCTAATGTGTATGTGTGATAATTTTATGATATGTTCTATTACATGTATATGTGATTGAATTATTACATTTTACATGTGAACACAAGTCTAGTGAGAATCATATGCTCTTAATGATTACTTGGTATACCATTGTGAATGAACACTTGCATATGGAACTAAAAGGATGTTATGATCGGCTTGTCAAACAGCTACAAATCACTTGGAAGATGGACTAATATGTGCCATTGGCATATGTTATTGATCAAATGATTCACTTGTTATATGCTGGCTAGCAAAATCAAATGTCATTAAATCACATGAATTCCTGGGTGCAGTGTTTGCCTTGCAAGGTCACGACAAAAATCAATATGTTGCATTTGCACTTGCATAGTCAATTGTTATACTTGTAATGTATCTTGATGATATTTGATTACTGGTTACGCCATACAAATTTGATTATTGTTTTTATTTACTGAGTCATGACTCACCAAATCGCAATTATATTTTTTAGATACTGAAGCATAGGGTTTGGATACCTTGGTGTATAAAGTTTTGCTTAGAGACTCATGGACCATATATGTACATAAATACATGTTGGATTGTGTATGTATGATGAATAACACCTTTATACATATGTATTTTCGAACATGGATGTCATGATTTGTAAATGAACATGGTCGTTACATAAATTAAGCTTTGGTGCTCTCCAAAAGTTGGACTTCATTGTATTAAGTTAAGTGCTCTATTTGAAGACTTTAAGCTCCTGTCATCTTTTAATTGGGCTTCACGCATCCTTTGTTGTTCTTAGGCTAATCCAAATGTAACTCTTTATTACAAGAATGCTCTAATTGCCTCCTTAAACTTCTTTAGTCTTCTCCCTGTGATTGGGTCTTGAAGTTGAAGTGGATTCTTTGCTAACTTGCCTTGGCTATTTGCATCAGGATCATAACATATCTCTCACATGATCAGTCTGTTAATGTGCAGATGCACACTATAGAGGATTGATTGCACCTTGTGTCCCAGCAAACTAGGATACCTCTACCCTTTCATTTGCAGATAGTTAGGCCTTATGTTCCCGCTCTTGGTCCTCCTTCTCTAGCTTCTAGTGCTGCTAGTGCTCCTACTATTATTAATCCTACTACTGTTATGTTCCTGCTTTTGCTCCTTCTTTGGCTTTTGGCGCTGCTAGTGCTCCTATACTGTTAATCCTACTACTGCTCCTCCTGTTTCTGATCTCATTGCCTCAAATGCTAAAGATTATTTGCTCAATCAAGCATACGCAATAAATATTAGTTAGATTTATTTTTTTATATTAAAGTATTGACTTTTATTTATATGTGTGTGTGTGTGTGTGTGTGTGTGTGTGTGTGTTATTTTATAATTATTAGTAAATTTTATATTTATTTAATATTTCATATATTTTTTATATATACAATTTAAAATTATAAAAATTGAAATTTAAAAATATTTAAAAATAAAAAAATATTCATCTAAAATATACTACTGGATATTAAAAAATAGAAAAAAAATCTATTCATGTTATCGATGGATTGCCAACGGACCCTCATTATTATTAAATAAATGCTCCAACGAATTATCAATGGATAATGTAATAAATACCGATGGATTGCCTTTTGATGCACCACTGAATTTGGCGATGAGCATTCGATCAGTGACAAATAGCGTTTTTGGTCCCCTAGGCCGACAAATTGTTTTGTCTCAAATCTATTAGTAGGTGTGCCCACAAATAGTTATTTCCATTGGCAATGTATTATAGGCCATACCTTTCTCAATTGATTTTTTGGTTGATAAGGAATTCCTATTATTGTTGTTAAAAATTTTTTTCAATAATTAGGTATTTTCTTATAGTGGACATAAGCCAAGGTTGTGCCAAACCCTTATAAAATCTATGTCTTCCTTATGCGAATGCATTGCAAGATCAAAGTGTATAATTCTTGATGATTTTTTATTGCTTTATTCATCCCCTCTCCCTTCTAAAGCTTCTTAAAAGAAGAAACTTGATTTAATTTTATTTTACTTTTCATTTTATTATGTTGAATTATAACATGTGTTATGAATAGTTAATCTATGAACTCTTTATTACAAGTTGTTGAGATAGAAGTAATTGAATAAATGAATGATCATCTTTTGATTCCTTATGCCAAGGAAGAGCTTCTCACATCTCTAAAATAAATGCACCTAAGCAAAGCACTAGGTCCTTTTTGGAATATTATTGGTCAGGATATTGCCTCAGGGATGTTGGATGTTCTCAATCACTCCTGCAATCCATCTTCCCTTAACCATAATTTTATTGCTTTAAATCTAAAGATTAAATTTCCCACTCAAATAAAGGATTTTCATCAAATTAGCTTATGTAATGTCATTTTTTGAAAAAAAAAATTAATTATGGAAATAATAGCTAAGAGGATGAAAATTCTTTACTAATTATCATTTCCCCTTTCCAACCGACTTTTGTCCTAAATAGACTCATTGCTAATAATGCCCTTATTGCTTATGAATTGTTTGATTATATGAAATGCAAGAAGTTTAAGTCAAAAGGTTTTACACTTAAAGTTAGACATGAGTAAGGTCTATAACAGAGTATAGTAGCTTTATAGTGTATGATGATTAGAATAGGTTTTCATAACTCATTTGCGACTTTGATAATAAGATGTGCATTTCTAGTGTCTTGTTCATTAATTTTAAATGGTTGTCCTAGTGAATGCTTTGCACCTTAAAGGAGTTTGAGACATGAAGATCCCTTATCACCATATCTTCTTTCTTTTTTTTTTTTTTTAAGATTTGTACTAAAGTTGTTTTTCACTCTTATTAGAAATGTTAAATGTAATCATGCTTTACATGTGATAAAAATTAATTCCAAAGCTCTGGTAATGTCTCATGTATCTTTTACAAATGATAGCATTCTTTTTGTATAAGCTAACAGATAAGAATGTTTGACTATATCTTTTATCTTGCATACGTACGAGTAGGCTTTCGATTAGGGAATTAATTTGAAGAAATCAAAATTTGCTTTTAGCAGAAATGTGTCACAAGTAGAGAGGGTTAGTCTTCAACATATTTTAAGGAAGAGACTGGTGGACTCTTATAAAAAATATATGGGCCTCCTAATAATGGTTGGAAATTCAAAAAGAGAAATTTTTAATTGCCTAATTGAAAGTGTGAGGAACAAATTAAAAAGCTACAAAGAAAATTCCCTAATAAAAGCAAGAAAGGAAGTACCCCTCAAGGTAGTTATTCAAATTATCTCTACCTATATAATGAGTTGCTTTCTCATCCTCATGGTGCATGTGATAAGATAAAATTCTAATGGCATTTTTCTTTTTAGGACAAAAGAAGGACGTAAATAAAATGCACTAATGTAAATGAAAATCATTAGTTGAGCCTAAAAATGATGAAGGATTGGGTTTTAGTGATTTGAAGTAATTAAATCTTGCTATGTGAGCAAAGCAAGCTTAGAAGTTGGAAATGGATAAGTTCACTCTTCTCTTTTTAATTTTAGAGGCCAAATATTTTCCAAATATCTCTTTTACTCTTGCCCATGTTAGTAACAATTGTAGCTTATATAATTAAGTATCTATGCTGTAAGGCTAATTATTAATAAAGGTATAATTTAGATGGTAAGAGATGAGAGTTAAATATGCAGATCTTCCTTTTGCAAAATGGTAAGAAATTTTAAACTCCTTGTCATTCTTTGGATGGAGAGGCAGTTATTTATTGAAGGTACTAGATGCTAGAATAAGGCCCTTACTAACTTGATATTCATGGATTTTAAAGTTACTTAAATCCTTGATCTTCCACTTCTCCTTTAATAAGAAAAGGATTTGCTTTCATGGCAATTTAGTAAAAATAAAAGTTTCTCAATGAAGAGTACTAACTATATAGCCTTAAATCTCAATCATTCCTTTATCGCTAGTCTATCATCTTCCTCAAATAATAAGTTGTGGCTTTTCATTATACATAGACCTCTTAATAAATATTAACTTTTTCAATTAGAGAGTAGCTAAAGATCTTCTTCTACTTACAACAAAGTTGGTTAGAAAAGGAGTCCAAGTAATACCTTCATGCCACTTCTGTAATACCCATGATGAACTAAAATGCATTTATTTAGAAATTGTAGTTTCTCAAAAGATATATGATTTTATTAATGTGGAAGCACTAGCAAAAAATTATTTGAGGTTGTTGGAATGGCAAAAGTCCAAGAAAGAGAAATAAAATTTGCAATTTTATGACTTCTATTAGTCTGAAGTAGTTTGGATTTTTAACTTGAAAAGACTATAGTTTGATTGAAAATGAGCCAACAATAGAAATTCACAATCATCGATTATAATGTCCATCACTTTTCGATCAAAATCTTTTCGTTTAGGCCTTGAAAAATGAATTTTTATATTTTTGATAATGTTTGTTTAGTTATAATTTTTAGTAAAAAAAAATTTTTGAGTGCCCTTTATTTCAAATTTCATATTTTTATTAGGTGTGACTTTTACAATTTTGTTATTTTTGGTAAAATTGTTCTATTTTATAATTTTAGAATTTGAAACATATTTAAACCTCAATTTCCATATTTTTCAAGGTAAACAATAATAATATTCTCCTCAAAACCCTAATTAATTGTTCTTTGAGCTACTAATGTTATGTCACATATGTTCTTTATAGGTTAGCGAGGTTCAAACAAGCTCCTCTGATGCTCAATGGTTTTAAAAGCTTATGATTTTATTGTTTATAAAGCATATGGAATGTTTATTAATGACTTTTTGGTGCATTTGTGATGCCAAAATAAGCTTCTTTTGATTTGGCTCTCTCAACCTAGTGAAGAGTTTCATATGTGTCAGTCTATGCTTGCCATTTATCGTGACACAAAAAAGCTTCCTTCCATTCTCACATCCATCCAACATCCAATCAATGAACTCCTCTAATGCCTCAATTCATCAAAATGAATAAGGATGATGCTACATTTAGGAATGGAAGAACGAGTGTTAATTATATAGTAAGAAACCATAAAGGAGAGGTAATAACGACTACTTCTAAGTTTTTAAAGGAATGTCAGCCTATTAATGTAGCAAAAGCATTGATCATTTAATTTGGCTTGGGTGGTCCACCATTTAAGGCTAACTACGATGGATAATATGTGAGAACAATAGCTTGGCTGTGGTTCAACCTATCATTGGATGGTAGGTGCAAAATAACTATTTAAGTAATGTGACATTAGATATTAGGTGATTCTACAGTGACTTATTTAATGATGTCATTAAATAACGTGGTCTAATCCAATGGTGAATAATAACTTTCATCTAATCTAATAATATTTAATCATATCTAATCCAACAGTGAATAATATATTTTATCTAATTCAATAGTGAACTATTAATTACGTTATTATAATGTAATAACATAAACGACACTACAATCTTCACCTAGATATTGATGGTGCTTATGGGCAGTTCTCTAATTGATCTATCTATTATATTCCTAGAACAACTAATAGAATGGCTCATTTGTAATCCCAAAAAGCTCAAAGTTTAATAGAATAAGAGTATATGTGGATTGATGTAATTTTAGATTTTGTACTATCTATTTTGGACCAAATTTTCTTTTAATAATATTTAGTCCTTTTATCTAAAAAAACTAGTTCGTCTATAAAATATATTTAAACTATGCATTGTTAAAGTCAACTTAAAATGAATGGAGACTACAAGAATATGGCCCATTAATCTCATGCCCTGCAATAAGTCATGTAACTACTTAAGGAGTCTTTATATCATGAACCCCGAGTCATGGAGTATCATGGTCTGAGCGTCATACCATACGTGTAATACAATCATGTGATTATCTAATTCAGATTCATTTCAAATTTCACATGCTTTTTTTAAAAATTTTTGTGCAAATTCCACACCTTTTTCCTGTTTCAATTTTGTGTTTTATTGATCTTTTCTCTTTATTACTATAAATATAATAAATTGGTGAAACATACAGCTAGTTCGATTTAAATATTCTATTATTATTTATTTGATCTAATTTTAATTTTAAAAGTTTTATTTTCTATATAAAATTTAAATAAGTTAAATTTTTAAAAATAAATAAAATATAAAAAATTTTATATTAGATTAATTGAAAATATTTATAATTATAATTAAATCAAATCAAATTAAAAATTTACAAATTCCATTTGATTTAATTATAAATATATTACAATGATTACTTTAATGAATTAAATATAATCAATATAGATATTACAACCAATGAATATTTATATAACAATTATTGAATATGAAACTATAGAAGATGAATATTGTTGAAGTAGATAATGAACATACAAATACTCATCAACAAAAAAAAATTAATGAAAGAAGATTATATATTTTTTAATGAACAAATTAATTCATACATAAATATTATATAAAAACAATGAACATAAAAATTAAAGATAATGAATGTTGTGCTTATAGATAATGAATATCCAAGTACTAAAGAATGAATATCAAGTTTTATGAAACAATATTATATGTTTTTAATGGACAAAATAACTCATGTATAATATTACATAAAAAAAAAACTAATGAACATGAAAATTAGAAATGATGAATATTGTGCATACAAATAATAAACATTTCAATACTAATCAATGAGTATAAAACTTTTAAATGTACTTGATTCAATAGAAGGTAAAAATGATTAATATTATTGAAACATATGATAAATATTTCATCACTGATTAATTAATACGAATATTAATAAAATATGATAACTTGATTAATATAAAGACTACAATTGATGAACATAGTATTTACAAATAATTTTACATACTAATTAAAGAACATGTATATGTATATTATTTAAATAGATAATAAATATTTAATTATTTAACGACCAAAGACTATAATTGATGAATATGAAATATTAATAAAATATGGTTATATGTACGATATTAGATTAAAAATTAAATGATTATCAACAAAATATTATTTAATAAAATGATTAACATAAAATAATATTATTTAACATTGTGTTGACAATTAATAAATATTTACTTATCAAAGTAATAAACATATATTACGTATGTGATAAATAAATAACGCTATCAACATTTGAAAAAAAATATCACGTTTTGAACCTTGAAACCATGGTGCTACGTGGTTTGGGGTACATGATATAACTTGCTCTATTTAAGCTAATCATTCATTTCAATTAAAATTAAGTTAAATAAGCATGATAAATAATTAATTAATCTTTAACACAAAATAGTCTCAATCTCTCTCTTATTTTTATGGGAACTCCCATGCATCAGTACATTGTATACATAATCTGTGCCATGTTCTCCGCTAATCTTATAATATATTCAATTAAGTAACATGCAAATTAAAATGGAAGTGCTTAAGCGCAATTAGAACTTGATTCCATAAAATTCCAAATTATTATACGATTTCCTTTAAAATAAAAATGAATTAACGAAAAAGAAGGCACCAAACATTATCGAGCCTAAGCAATGGGGCGAAAAAAAAAAAAAAAGGATAAAACAATTAAAGCATTAACCTTGCCCATACCCATAACCCCACCCCACACGCAAACACTTGTCTATCATCTATTGCCCAACAAAAAAAAAGTTCAATAAAATAAAAGTCAGTTTAATCATATAAAAGAAATAGTAAGAAATAACAAGCCAACCCGAAAATAGAAAAAGAAAACATAACCACTAAACAATTTAAAAATAAGTTATTCATGACCCCACCCAACCTATCTTAGCAGTCCACGTGTCCTTCACTCTCTCTAATTAAGTCCAATTCTCGTGAGCTTGTCAGGAGGGCCCACCAAAAAAGAGACACATCACGTGAAACCCAGGTTAGCACCAGAGGTGCACCACAGTGTCTCGTCCCTATATTATGCTCTAATAACCATCTTCTTTTTTTTTTTTTGGCACTCTTCTCTCTTGGCTCATGAGAAGAGAACCTATACATGTCCCTACAATGCAAAGTGTCAAGGTTTGATTGATGCACGTTGTTGCTGTTGCTGTTGAGGCGGTGGCGCTGATGAATTGCCATTGTTGTTGCTGTTATTCATTTTCTTAAGGTTTTGTTGATGGTACACTTGCCTTAGTCTCTCTATTTCCTTCTTTAGAGCTTCCTGATAAGCTGCCATTTTATTAGGAAAAAAATTAATGAAATATTAGAAAAAATGAAATACAAAATAATCCACATAGTATGATTAATTAGAAAGTTGAATTGTGGAACAAAGCAACATATGTCCGAAGAAACAATGCATAAATTACTCAAAATAGAAAGAATCATAAATAAATTGGATTTAATTGCATAAATTACTCGAGTTGAAGTTTGGGTCAATCATTACTAAAAGTTAGAATTAACTAATTAAATAATTAAATCTAAATCATTATATATATATTTATATTTTTTTATATATTTTCAATGTGAAATTTAACTCTTTAACACAATTTTACTTACTGTATATTTGAAATTAAAAAGCTGGTGAATAAGTGGAAATCAAATTTTCTTGAAAGCTAAACTAAGTAATTAAGCGAGGAACAGTTGATTAAGAGTTGAAACACAAGAATGCAACTTATTATTGGTTCAAGAAATGGTCCAACACAATGCTTGTGCTTGTCCAATTTAGGATGCTTGATATAACGACGCGGAATTTCTGATTAAAGCCTTATGTGGATGATAGACGGAAAGAAGGTTAAAAATAATAATAATAGTAATAAATAAAACATAGCAATATTAAACTTAATCATGAGGTGGTAGTTACTATGGCCAATCTTCTATCTTGGGTCACTTTATAATTAACCATTTGAACATCTGAATTCCCATGTCTTTGGTGATGGAAGCAGATTTCACCAGCAAATCATAATTAATCATAAAGTCCAAATATATATGACATTAAAATGTGTACTATGTAGCGGCAGAAATCATGATTATTTTAATTTGCAATAATGAATATATATCTCTTACCATCTTTGAAAATCTTGTCTTGAGCCAAAGCTGCGATCTTTTGCTTTAGAGCACTATTATCAACATTTAGAATCAACCGTTGATGGTCCAAAAATGCAACCCTTGGCGACAATGCTGACACTTCAGTCTTCATTTTTGCATTAATTAAGTATTTCACAATAAAAACAAACGTAACTTAGTATTCATAGTTGTAAACATTGATATTTATATTAAGGAAATTGATAAATATAGATTTGGAACTTATGAACACTAATATTTGGATTAAACAAATAAAAATATTACAAAAAGTGAATAGATAATAAATTGATATTATATATTTAAAAAATTAAAATTAAAATTAAATTTTATTTATTGTAATTATTGTTACTATCAAGAGTAAGTATTTAGATGCCTCAAATCAGATAAATTTAAGATAAAAAGTGAATGAAATTAGGAACTGATATTAATAAATATAGAGTATAAATAAAAAAAATTATAAATTTTGCACTCTACAGCTGTTATGAAAAAAATAAAATACAATAAAACAAACGAACACAACTTTCTTGATGTTACCGTTCACTTATCCCTCCCAACACCATTAATTATATTAAGGATAAGTGTAGGGATAGCAAGAGATGATGGTATTGTTTGTATTTTTTCTAATTCTTAGATATATGATTTATTTTAATATATACAAACGAAAAAAAATTCTACAAACAAAATGAAAAAATTTTATATTTAAAAAATAAAGTCAAATACGATCTAATATGATTATTGTTACAATTAAAGTTACATTTAATTCTCTAAAAAAATATTTTGATAAATACAGAAAGTTAGTCAAAAAAATATACAAAAAATGAACATCAAAATAAATAAATAAATTTTAGACTTAACTTTAAAAAAATTATAATAGGAGCGATGGCTCACTTTATATATCATCATTCTTATGTTTATACATTATATTATAATTTCATATATCATGCATACTTGCGTAATGTAAAAAATCAGTTTGTAAGCTGAATATAAAGCCTGTAAAGCCAGTCATTTCAATTTAAACTCTAGAAGATATGGAAATTAATAAACATAAAAGATCAATGTTTGAAAAAATTGTGTACCTGCAATGTTGCGACAATGCGTTCAAGCTCTGAAATGTATTGTAACTTCCTCACTCTTGACCTTTGTGCAGATTGACGATTTGCCAGGATTCTGAGAAATTAAAATTCAATCCACAAACAAAAAAAATTGTTTCACTTTAATTCCAATAAAAGACACATGCAACCCTTCATAACCAATAATCAATACTCACACTAAACAAGAATTACCAAGTTTATGCCATTTTACTACGTGGGTCATAGATCATGACCCATGTAATACTCGTTTATTGTGCATGTTACCTTTTAACCCTCTTAGGATCAATGGTTATAGGGTCACCACCATTAGAAGATGTAGGACGCTGTTGTGCTTGTTCTCGCTTGCATGCGCTCTCCGCTTCGCCGGGCTCAGTTTTGGCCTGTTGCTGCTGCTGTTGTTGATTAGCACGTTGTAGTTGATTTTGTTGGTCATCTACTACCAATGTTGGCTTCTCATTGTTGGTACTGTTATGATCAGAGGGCGTAGATGGGTTCGACGACGATGGCGGCAAGGACAACGACATGTCATCAGAAAACATGGACATGAGTTGCTCGTCATCCAGCCTATCGAATCCAAGATTCCCGGACATCAGGGCATTCGATGAGTTAGTATTATTGTTATTATTATACCTGTTGTTGTTGTTGTTCTGGTCGTGGCATGTTGTACTTGTCTCGAGAAATGTGATCGAATCACTTATTGAGCGGCGGTGGACTCCATGTCGTACGGACGTGAAATCCAAGAACTCATAAACCCAACAAGGTTGATGGTTTTCAACGGTGGCGGTGGTGGTTGCGGTAGTATTGGAGAGACAATTATTGGATAAAGTCTGGTGAGGAAATGGAGGCCAATTGGGAGTCATTGTGGCTATTTTGGGAGGTAACTGAGCCATGTATGCTATATTAGTTTGTATAACCCAAAATTAAGGTTAGATAAAAAATGGGTGTATAAACAGTGGAAAATATGCAACAACTAAAACTAACCAAAGAAATCAGACTAACAAATCTAATGATTTGAGGAAATCTCGGGGCTCCTTAAAACACTTAGTAGGAGATACATTAAGGGAATGGTGGAGAACTAACTCTGGCTTGTTTCCTATGAAAGTTACGGACATAAGTATATATATGCATATGTATACAAGAAAGGGAGGAGAGCAGCCATTTTTACTAACCAACCAAGAAAAGAACTAACAGGAGTAAGTAATGAAGAAATTTTTTTCTTATTAGGAGATGTGAAAGAAATACATGAGAACAAATAAACTCAGGTAGTACCTAATGGGGTAGAAAAGTATACATCATGATGTTAGTTTTTCATGTCTTTTTTTTTTTTTTTTTTTTTTTACTGTTATTATTATAATTATTATAGCCCAGAAGTGTTGGAGGTGGAGGAAGGAGAGGATGTGGTGTTGGTGGGTCACATGGGGGTGTGGATTAGAGACAGCTAGCAACAGCTGGGCTTTAAGGACTCAACGGTTTTTACTGGAAATCGCAGTTCCAATAACTGGGAGGAATCAGCCACCACGTGCAGATGTGACCCCTCTTCTTGGCATCAATTCATACACTTCCCATATAATATAATTTATTCCCTAACATGTGTGCGATATGTTCTTCTAATTTAAGGCATTGTCCCTTCGTATGTATAGGATCACAGAGTTCAAATTCCTACGCATATTTAACTTTGGCCCGTGGATCAATTAATCAACATTTCCAATATCAAGTATATGGCCTAATTTCTAAAACAGTAAACCCACTTTTCTCCACCTTCAAGTGTCAAAATTCGGATCCATCCATGTGCATGTTTTGTTGTAGACCTATTCACAGCGAGTCCAAGAAGTTATCAGCTCTATTCTATTAAAATATTGGGTCAGACAACTTGATTGAAGCTGCTTGTAAAATTAGTTGAAGTTCGAAATTGACATTTGTTCATGATCTAAATTAAACCACTCATTTAATTAATGAAATATCTATATTTTCATGCATGCATATTAGGTCGAACTTACATATTAAAGACAGGTTCAAATAATATCAAGTCTTTAATTAAAATTATATGAAGTTTGAACATGCCTAATTCCCTATTTAGTATCAATTCACCATGCTTTAGATGCCAAATATATATTGGACATGATTGTATTGATTCTGATCCATATTATGTTCGAGTCATTCATAAATCACTTATGCAATCACTATTGTATTCATGTTGATATATATGTTAATGTACTTATGATCAAACCAAGTGAAGTAGATTGAAATTATATGAAGTGAATCTATCTATCCCATTTGTGGGACTTTTTTTTTTTTAAAAAAAAAAAAGAATCAAATGGATCAAAGATACCAAATATTGCATATATATAATTTTAGCAGTATGTATTATGATTGGAAATTAAATAAACTAATTTGTTACATTAAGATCTTATATAAGGGTGATGAGTATAGGAGTACTTTGTTGTGGTATAAAGGTTTACATATTTAGGATATTATCTTTAAGGACAAGATAAAATATGTAAGGTAGTGTAGTAGGACATGCAGGATTTAGGGAGAGGATAATAAGCTGTGAAAGAAAGGAAGCGTTGTAAGAATCATGTCTTCCTTTCCCATGTGAACTGTTTGTATTGTAAGAGCCCACCGTTCTTTGCTTTGTCCCCAAATGAGACTCACATGGAGAGGGTATGTGTCCCTCTTTTCCTGCCCCTCTTTCTCTATTTATGTCTAAGGTTAATTTCTTGGTACCTTCTAATCTATCATCTCATGTTGTCATTTTCATGTTTTTATAATTCAAAGTTCCTAAAGACACATAATGATTAGTGACAAAGTTGGAAAGCAAGTTAAGTACCCCCGTTAAATGAAAGTTTGTCAACATAAATAATATTATTTTGATACCCTTTGATACAAATAATAATAAATCACCCCTTGATATAATTATATTTTGCTTGAAACATTAAGCACAACTTTTAAATTTCAACAGGTATGATGATTTGGTGCCATGTTTTAGATGCAAATGATTAACATGAATTATATGTTCTTCTGGGGTTTAATTAAGTGATAATTATAATGGATAAAAAGAAGTTAATAGCAAAATATATAATATGATTTAGATGAAAAATTATTATAAAATTGATCTCTTACTGCATAATAGAAAACAATAAAAATCTTTCAATTTGCAGTCTCATATTTTTTAATTATGGGGCAAATTTGCAGTCTCAAACTTTAAATATTTACAACACAAGTTATGTCCCTTTGTTATTATTACATTACTCTAAGTTATTAATATAGAAATAACTTAATCTACCCGTTTCTTATTTTATGTTTAAAAAGTAATAAAGATGTAACTATATTCGTAGTGACATAATAGTGATGCACGTGCATACCATAACTAAACTAGTAGATCACAACTAAAACAAAAACCATGATACATATTAGTAGTATAAATTAGTACCCTCCATCTAAGGGTACATCTAACATTGTTTTTTTTCAAATCAGTATTGAATTTATTTATTTTTAATATTTATTTTGTATATTATTATCTTATTTTAAATTTTTTTGGTTTATTTTTTTTTTATCTTTTGGTACTTATAAAATTTTTCAAACTATCAAATGCTACTTCGATCATAATAGTAACAGTATTAAATCCTATTTAAATCTAATTTTCAAATATAAAATTTGTTCATTTATTAGTCTATAATATTTTTATTCATTTTCATATTTACTCAACTAAATTTTATATTTCAATAACAAAATAAACAAAATTTAAAATTATATTATTATTCTCATAGTTTTCAATCTATACAATATAACAATGTTTTTAAGATAAGATTGATCAATGAATCGATCAGTTGATTAGTTTTCAGTTCAAGTCAGTCCATTTAATTTGATCAGTCTGATTTAATTAATTAAATAATAGATAAAATTTAAAAAAATATTAGTCTGATTCAATTAATTAAGTAATAGATAAAATTTAAAAAAATATTACTAAGATAGCTTTAAAATTAAAAAACTATAAATATATTTATAATAATTAAAAAATAATATTAAAATTAATTTAAACTAAATCAAATTATTTACTAATTTAATTTTTAGTTTTATCGATGGGTCAAATTCAGTTATTAAAACATTGAGAAATACTCGACATTTGTATTAATTTTTTCTGGTTGTCTCTCACAATTGTCAATTAATTTTGGGATCCCAAAAATTCTTAAGTACCGTACAGAAGAAGAGGATACAAAAACAAAAGAATTATTGCACGTGGAGCGGAGCTAAAGAGGGCCTACTTGTGTGTTCTTTGAGATAATTGTAATAAAAAGTACCAAAAAGAGGACGCGTTAGCACATTACTATAAAGCTGTCGTGGCCACTTTCTACAGTTGCCTCCAATTGGAATAGCTCAAGAGTCTGTTTTTTTTTTTTTCCATATTTTTTACGGCTCATTTTGCTTGGTAACATTGAATACGATGTCTAGTTTTATTTAAATTAACTTTCCTGTTTTAATTTAGGACACAAATTATAATTTATATTCAATTAAAATCAAGATATTCTTAAAAAGAAGCGTGTAAACATGCAATCAAATAAAGTAATAAAATAAAAACCTTAAATTCTATATTAATCATAATCATACACAGTAAGAGTGAGCAAACATAAGACAAAACCAAAAAATCGGTCAAATCGATATTATTCTATTGGTTCTATTCAATTCTTTATTGAACATTGGTTTGGTTCAATTTTTTATTTTCTATTTTGGTTCGATTTTTAAAAAATTGAAAACATCAAATAAACTGAAGTTATTAATAAATAAAACTAATTTGAGTGGAACTAATTCAGAATATTTATAATTTAATTAAATTAAACTGAGTCAAATTAAAATTTTATTAGTTTAGTTCAATTTATAAATATATAAAATTTGATTTATTTAGCTTTTTCAAAATTTTTGATTCAGTTTGATTTTAGAAATATAAAACTCACCATTATTGATTTTACTAAAAAAAACTGAACCGATCAAATGCTCATGCTTAAAAAAAAAAAACCGAACCGATCAAAAATTTTCTTCAATGACCAGTTATCTGTCTTCTTGTTGACATTACTATATATAATCACCTCTATTAAAACTTTAAAATCATCACTGCATATGAACTAATCAACAAATATAATCCTGGAAAAAAATGTTCCATTTTCGAATATCATTCATTGTATTCAAACTTTTTCCATTAAATTAAAGAATATTTATTGGTGACAATAAATTCTCTAAACCCTAGGTTTCCTAATCTTGCTACCATAATCACTATCAACCATCTCCCTCTTTAACAAGTGTAAAACTTGCGAAAGGTTGCAAATGAATGGTGATAAAGTAATACAGTGCAAAAGTATTTGCAAATATCATCCCACAAAGAGAAGGGCTATGAGTGTTGAAATGTGATGATCCTATTTTATCTGAAAAATGAATATTTGAGATAATGATAATATCTAAAACTACTAATGCAATGAAAATAAACTAAACTAACAAATCAATGGCAAAAATACAAAATCAATTGAGAAAGAAAACCTCATGATAAATTACCAATGACACTTGATCTCACCAATTGAAAATCATGAAATCATTATAATCATCTAATGTTGTGTTGGATTAAGTGTTGCAACTATTAATTGTCTCTACAATGATTAACTTCTCTCTCTCTTGAGTAGTCGCTTAACTTTGTAATTATATTTTATAGAATTATCTCTCGATGTGAACTAAAAGTAAATCACTCATTTAAATCTAGCAATCTCTTAAATGATAGCAATAGGTTAACTGGGTATGCTCATCAGTTAACTTAAGAGGAGTGATTTTAGGCATATTTTAATTTACAATCTCTTGACCTATGAATGAAACATGTATCATGTAATTAGCGGCCAAACAATCACAAGCCTTAGGTTTAAAAATCATTCACTTGCAGAAGAACAAAATCCCAACTGATATGAACGAGGTTGAATTTTGAATCCTTATTCGTATATAAAACACAAGTCCCAAGCCGTAATTTAAAGATCAAACAATATAAACTCTTAAATCCTAATTAAACCCCTAGAAAACTTGTTTTTAGCAACCTAATTATAAAGATTTAGGAGGTGTTAATTTCAATGTTAAATTAACTAAGTAATTAAATGAGTTTGTGAAATTATTAAGAACTCACTTAACAATCACACCAAGTCCTATTAAAACTCAATAAGAGAATTAACTCTCACAAGCAATTTTCTAAAAGAAATATTCTTCAATCATTCATTCTTTCATTTGGCCAAACAAGAAGGGCTATTTATAGCTTTTACAAAGGTTTTAGAAAACCCTAAGAATTACTTTTTAATTAGACCGAATTTGTCTATACTATTTAGGAAAAAAGATTCTCTTAAACAAAATAGAAAAAAAACTAAAAGATACATAAGATATTTTACTAATTATAAAAGAAGTTTCTTACATAAGAAAATAACATAAGTTCCTAATTAGAAAGTGAAGAGAATGATATGTTAAAATCTTGTCAATTTTGGAAAGATATTTTGACTTGACTTTTTTTTACTTTTCTTCCATTTGTGTCTCCCCTCCATTAGTTCCTCTTTTAGACTTTTATTCTTTCACCAAAAGATACTTGAAAGATTCTTGAAAGTTTCTTAGAATATTCTAGAACTTTTTTGGAACCTTTTAGAATCTTCTAGAACATTTTTGTGTAAAGTTTTCCCATTTGTAAAGTTGGACTTCTTGATTTCATTTTGAGGATCCATACATGAATGGAAGCACAAAAATGGTCATTTTGCCCTTAAGAAGATCGTCCAAATAAGATAAGTTCAAATATGACAGTTTCAAATATGACAACTTCAAATATAATAAGTCCAAATAAGGCAAATGACAGTTTCAAATATAATAGGTTTAAAGTTTTGCGTTGCATTCCTCCTTTGAAGGAGATCTCATTGTTGGTTCCTTTCATTCTTTGTAACTTTAAACTTCCCCTTAACTTGGTTCATATCATTCCCTCTCTCTTCAAAAAGATTCATCCTTGAATCTTAGCCTACAAGACAACAAAAACTAAGTATAAGAACTAAAAAAGATAAATATAAATCTAATTTTACCATTCAAACTGCAAGAATCTCCACCAGATCAAATACAACTCATATAAAACCACTTATAGAAAGGTTAGAACACACCAAAGAAGAAGGAAAAGAACGAAAAATGAAAACAAAGTAACTAAAAATCCCTATAAAACATTTTTTATCTAGTACAGAGAAAAACTAAAACATCAATTTTCTTTAAAATAAAACACTAAAATATCTAGATTTATCAAAATATGATTTAGAAGTCAAATAAGAATAAGAAACATAAGAATTTTTGAAATCAAAAGAAAACTTTCTTCCTAGCCAACGCCTAAAATAAAAAGAAGAATAAAACAGTGATTTATAAACATTAAAATAAGAAGCATAACATTTAGAAAGATAGAATTTTGAAAAATAATAACTAAGGTCTTTTAAAAAGAACACATATATAGAATGAAAAGAAGACTTGTAAAAACAAGAATTACAATAAGCCAAACTCCTAGAATTAAAAGAAGAGAAGATAAAATAGAATTTAAAAGGAAACAAACGTTCAAAACAAAAAGTGTTCTTTGAAAACACAAATATGAAAAAAAAAATATTTATCACTAAAAGAGAAAGGATTACAAACATTTAAACATGAATAAGAAGAATCATTATATTGAAAACAAGAAGAAAAACTTGCAAAACAATTTGAAGAAGAAGAAGAACTGCTAAAAGAAGGAGAAAAATGTTTAGAACAAAAGAAATACTTTAAAACACAAAAACAAGTATTTAAATAAGAAAACAAATTAGAAACATAAAAACAATACTTAAAATAAAAAACACTATGCCTAAAACACATAAAACAAGCATAATCATCTAAACAAGAATTAGAAAACTCTCTTTTACACAAATTTGTCACCTCACTCTTCATCATAGCACTATAATCAATATTAAGAGTTGAGTTGGCTTCTTTGATAGGCTCCTCCATTGAAAACCATTCTTCATAACCTTGCAGAAGAGACATAAAAGCACTATACAAAATATTGTAAATTTCATTAGTAGTGTAATACATCTCTTTGAACAAAAATATTATTGTGGCCTTTTGGAAAGAATAGCTCTCACCACTTTCTTTTTCACATAGATTTTCCTTTTTTTCATCCTCTCCTTTTGCATGCACATCTCTTAGGCTTGGTGCATCCACTTTAAACTCTCATTTTTCCACTCTTTGCTTGCACTGCTCTTGGGCTTTCTAATAGTTCTCCTTCTACTGCACAAAAATTTCTTTTTCACTTTCATGTGCACTATCTCTCTCTTTTTTTGTTTTATTTTCTTTTTGAATTTTAGCATCATATTTTTTTACAATCAATACATCATCATGATTGAGATTTACAATTTGAACACTTGAATAAATTTCTAATGTTGGTACCTCATTATCATGAAAGCTAGTACTATCACCATCTTTCAATATTGTGCAGAAAATGTTAAAGCTCTTAGCTTTTAATTCCTGTATCAACATGCAAAGAAGAAGTTTGAATGCCAAACGTACCTTTAGAAACAAGAATCTCATCATCGATGGTAGCCTTTTGAACTTTCTTTCTATTGGTTTTTATCATGGCTATCTCCTTTTGGTGGCATTCTTTGCTGCCTTTAGAAATGAACAAATCTCTTTTTATTGCAGATTGATTTCGCATGACTAGCTTTACTTCTTCCTAAGTCAAAATGGGGTCCTCTCCATAATATTCTCTAGCCAATGTCAATTGTTCCCACTATGACAAAGCATTATCTTTAAATTAAAAAGTGGCAATTAGTACCTTATTTTCCTTAGAATAGTTATGGTATTCAAACATAATCTCTACTTGCTTTTCCCATGCTAAGTACTCTTCAAGACCGCCTTTTCCATATAATTTTGTCATTTTTGGCTTGTAGTTGTTATCCCAAGCTCCGCTCAAATTATGTTTCAAATTTGAAAGATTATCTGCCAATTATTTCATTTGATCTAACATGCCTTTCATGGAGCACATAAATTCATCACTTTTTATCTCTTCCGAACATGTAATTGTATAAGAAAAACAAAAAAAACAAATAGAATCCTCATAACACTCCTTATGTGTTTACACTAAAAAGATGACATTCTCCTCATGTTTAACTCAAAATTGGCTTTTACTCTCTTATGAGCTTACTACAATTTACCTTTTACCTCTTAAGATTCTTTTCTTTAAGTTCTTTGGACTAAGTTACTTTATGTCAAGTGAAGCTTAAATCGACAAAAATAAGAAAAAAACTAATTCTTAAAATACTTAGAAAACAAAAGAATTAAAAAGAACATAATTGGTTGCAAAAACAAATTTCTAAAGACCTAATAGTAATCTAAGAATTTAGAAGGAAATTTGGAAGTGCAAATTGGAGTTTTGTAAGAAATATGTCTAGGCCAAATGAGAAAGGGGATTTCTAAATTGGCCTTGAACAATACCTTTGTAATTCTTAGCTTCTTTTTTTTTCTTTCCTTTTTTTTTTTTTTTTTTGCTTTCTTTCTTTCTCTTTTTTTTTTAAAACTTTTAAAGCTAAAATCAAACTTAGAATTGCAAGAAACATAAAGAATAATTCAAAAATACAAGGAAACCAAATTTAGCACTTATAGGGTTATTTTGATAATTTTACCATGCCTTGAATTTTGAGCTATGGTTCGGCCTTGGACTTTAGCAAACACCAAAAAGATGATTAGTAATAAAAATAAATAATTTAGAAGAAAGAATGATGAAGAAATTGCAAGAAACACGCTAGAATCAAGTTTTCCTTAATTTAAGGAGATTTTGGCAACTCTCAAATTTTAAGGAATTTCTTGAATCAATCACTTCAATCTTTCAATTAAGGGCACAAAAAGGGTTAATTAATGAAGAAATTTGAATTTGGATGGATGAAACACAAGAAATCAAAGATTTTATAAAGTTCCTTAATTTAAGAAATTTTTGCACAAGTATGAGATTTTTATGGAAATTGAATCTGATTTTGTTTAGTGTGATGTATGATGATTAAACAAGACTAATGAAGGTAAAAATAATGAAAAGAAACAAATTTGGATACAAGAATTGAGATATGGCAGAATTGAAGAAGAAAAGTGAAGAAGGTGAATTGATGAACTAAGAACAATATAAGAACATAAAAGATAGATACCTCTGATCTTGAATTTAACCTTGGCTCTGATACTAAATGATATGAATAAGATTGAATTTTAGATCCTTATTTGTATGTAGAACATAAATCCCAAACTATAATTTAAAGATCAAACAAGATAAACTCTTAAATCGTAATTAAACCACTAGAAAACTTGTTTCTAGCAACCTAAATTGTAAAGATTTAGGAGGTGTTAATCTCAATGTTAAATTAACTAAGTAATTTAAGACCTAGATTAAACAAGTTTGTGAAATTATTAAGAACTCACTTAATAATCTCTCCAAGCCTATTAGAACTCAAGAAGAGAATTAACTCTCTCAAGCAGTTTTCTAAAAGAAATATTCTTCAATCATTCATTCATTCATTTGGCTTAATAAGAACGACTATTTAAGAATTACTTTCTAATTAGATCAAATCTATCTATACTATTTAGGAAAAAAGATTCTCTTAAGCTAAAGAGGAAAAAACTAAAAGATATATCAAACATCTTCCTAATTATAAAATAAGTTTCTTACATAAGAAAATAACTAAGTTCCTAATTAGAAAAGAAGAGAATGATATGTTAAGATCTTGTCAATCTTAGAAAGATATTTTGACTTTACTTTTCTTTCATATGTGTCACCCTTCCATTAGTTACTCTTTAGGACTTTTATTCTTCCACTAAAAGATGCCTAAAATATTCTTCAAAGTTTCTTAGAATATTCTAGAACCTTTTTGGAACCTTCTAGAATATTTTTATGTAAATTTTCCCCATTTGTAGAGTTGGACTTCCTGATTTCATTTTGAGGATCCATACATTCTAGAATATTTTTGTGTACATTTTTCCCATTTGTTGAGCTGGACTTCCTGATTTCATTTTGAAGATCCATACATGAATGGAAGCACAAAAATGGCCATTTTGCCCTTAAGAAGATTATCCAAATAAGGCAAGTCCAAATAAGGCAAGTTCAAATATGACAGTTCCAAATATGACAACTCCAAATATGACAAGTCTAAATAAGGCAAGTTTAAATATGGTAGTTTCAAATATGGCAAGTTTGAAGCTTTTATGATGCATTCCTCCTTTAAAGGAGATCTCCTTGTTGGTTCCTTTTATTCTTTATAACTTTAAACTTCCCCCTAACTTGGTTCATATCCCAACATAGTCATTAAAATCATAAGTCAATCAATCATGTTCCATGGCTACATCAAGATCCTAGATCAAAGATCTTGTTAACATACCAACAAAGCAAAACAAGATAAATCCAAAAGTAAGTGCAAAAATATCCAAAAAGTAAAGTAAAAGCATACTAACAAAATAAGATAAATCCAAAAGTAAAATCAACATCTTTAACAAAGGAATAAGAACAAAGAGAGGAAAGATGAAATCTCTCAAGTAATGTGATGAATCTCCTTTTCTTTTTCTTCCTTGACTAACTGATTTCTTGAATTTTTGCACTTAATCTTGCATTGAAACGTAATTTTCCTTGTTTTCTCTCTTTAAAATGCCTCTTTTAAGTGTCCAAAAGGTCTTTTCTCATTTTTGTTTTCTGTTCTTAGGAAACCTTAAGATTTTTTACTTATATACTCCTTCAAAAGAGCTACAATGTAGGATTCATCGTGCCCATATCATAGCTTATGACTTTTGTTGCAGGCATGACATCTAAGTATGGCATAAAATTCATAGTTGCGATAGAAAACAATTGTTATTCACACTTTCAAATATCTAACTTGATCCCTAAAGTCATCAATTTTGCCTATTTTGATCTAGTTTTGCTCTAAACTTACTAAAATACCTATAGAGCATCCAAATGTGGAAAATAACACAAATGCAGTTAAAATAACTTAATTTAATCATAGATTTCCATCAAATCAAGCTCAAAACTCATCAAATAACTATAAATAAATTAAACCTAATAAATTCTTCACACTTGAACTGTTACTTGTCCTCAAGTAACAAAGAATATATAGTTAAATCTTTTATAACTTTACAAAACATGTAACCTCATAATGCTTGTAAAGATAACCACTCAAGTACTATAATAAATATACCAAACCAAGATTTACTTAGCAAATGAACTTAGGTTAACATACTATCTTGAAAACCAAACTCATTCATTCATGAAAAGTTAAAGATAATAAGGCCATACTTTACACATACATCTTAACGATAATTCTAACTAGACCATCAATAAGCATAATAATGATGTAAAACCTGTTGAATTACCATTATCTTCACTAATTGATAATTAGAAGAATAGCTTTATACACATGAGAACATTAGGATTCATTTTTCTTTTAAGCATATTACCTTTTCATTTTTCTTTTTTTTACAAAGAGTTAATATGCCTATTGGTGATGAATGCATCTTGTTACTCAATATATAACTTGATTTGAAATGTTTTGCATACTCATGTTTTTAGTTTACCATTTTATGTGAAAATCGACATTGATTATGAAGATCCTTAGTTACTAAGCATCGTTAGTTATTTCTCTTTCTTTTAATTTTATTTTTATCATTCCTAAATCATATCTCTTAAACTACTTCATCATTGTTAATTAATAAAGCACAATAATAATTCATCTTTCATTTTAGCTCATGTAATTATATTTATTCATAACTAGCCAAATTACTTGTTTCAACATATATGCAAAGCATAATCTTATTGAATTCCAACTATCCTAAATTCATTAGTTACATTTTTTAATTTAGTAACTAACTAAAGATTCATTCATCTCAAACTCATCCTAAAATGGCATCCCTTATAGTAACTCATAGTTATTACCAACTCAAGCTTAATAAAGCTAAATATCTTCACAAAAATCATAAAAAAAAAAATTAGTCCATTTAGCCTTTTACATAGGTGCAAGCATAGTAAAGTTCTAAGCATAAGATCATAATCCTCCCTCTCTCATACGCTTAAATATGGCACTGTCCTCAATGACATGCATCTTAAATATAAAGAATAAAAGAGGTTGTATAAAAAGAAATACTCCCCTCTCATCTTGGTGCAAGTTTGGTTGCATCCAAATTCTCTTTATACTTTGGCCTAAATTACCATAAAAACTAAAGAAAGTCAAGAAAATCAAGTAGCTAATCTAAGATAAAAGAAAATTAAAACATAAACTAACTTAAATAACTAAGAACATGCAAGAGAAAATTCAATTAAACATAATTAACCAAGCTATATTATTTTAGTCCTCCTTATTTTTTTTTTCCATCTTTTCCATATCAAACCTAATAAAAATGCTAAAAAATTTATTCAAGAATTAAAGTAAGAACTAATAAAGCAAATAAAAGTTTCTAAATTTGGAAAGAAAAGATAAAACTTAGGTTGCCTCCCTAGAGTGCTATTTTAAGTTCTTGTAGCTTGACCCTTAGAGCTATCTTCACTTAAGTTTTACTTTAGGTTTGTGATTGTCCTTCATTAATATTGGGTACAAGTAATATATGGGACTAAAATCCCCTAAATCAATGATGAAACAATCCACATATCTCTTTCTTGTTCTCAACCATTTTTCTTATTCTTGGTTTATGTTATTAAATATAAGAACATATGAGGTATTTTGTTCTCCTAGACATGCGTGATCAAAATAAGAAGGCAATAGATCTAGCTCTAATTGATAAGAATGCAAAAGATAAGAAAGTGCATGTGTAACCTTATCATAGTCCAATTCATCAAAAATATAGAGAGAAAGGAATGGTAACCATCATGAATTCCAAAAGGGAAAGCATTACTTAATTTATATTCCTTGACAATAAAACCCTCTTCATTTCTTACCAATTTAGATTTTTTAAGCTCAAAACTCCTTATTTTTTGTGATAAACTTCATGTTCATGCTCTTTTTTTTTTCATTAATGCTTAAACATCTCTCCTCCTTCATGAAATATGGTGTCTTATGGATTTTCTTTCACTTTACCTTCTTGGATGAGCTCTTTATCTCCATTGTTTTCTCTATCCTCATTCTCTTTTATCTTTAAATAGATTTTCTTATCACTCTTTGATGTAATTTCTTTGACTTGTTCTACAGGATTAGGCTTGGAGGTGTTAGGTTAGATGCCAAGATATTTAGAGTTTAAATCATTATGCATTTGTCCCATTTGAATCTCAAGGTTATTGAAGAAGGAAAAGGTATAGCTTGATATATTTGCATCTAATCTCTATTACATCTTATGTTATTATTCTAACCTAGCATCAATTTTGGTGATGTACTGCTCTAATAGGCTTTCTAGGTTAGACTTATTCTCTAGGGGTTAAAAGATCGGTGGTTGATGAAAAAATAGGAGGAGCTTGAATTAGGGTTCATATAATTGTCATTAAACTAAGAAAATTTGGGATAATTTTGCCAACTATAAGGCTATAGTTATTATAGAAAGGATTATTGGTTGATGATTGAAATTCCCTATAAAACTTACTTATTTTTATACAAAAGGATTCCCCATTTGGTAAATTATGCTTCAATGGCCAATCTCCCCACACAATTTGCGTACCACTTGCAAAATAGAAAAGCAAATAACATTGCAAGTCATGAAATTTATTTGCTTGTTAAGAATAGATACCTGAGCTTATAATGCCTCGACCATATCCATATCATGAAGATTTAATTATGTATAAGAAATAAAGAATAAGAAACATAAAGTATACAAAAATAAAAAGAAAAATTTAAGATTAAGAATTGAATCAAAGCTTTCAATATTAAAGAACCATGTCCCTAACAACAACATCAATTTTTCTTGATGGTTGTGTCTAAGAGATAAAGTTAGGCTTATTCAATATCTTTCTTTTAAAATATCCCTTTGACCCCCTTTTAACAAGTGTAAAAATTGTCAAAAACCACAAGTGAATGGTAATCAAGTAATATAGTATACAAGTGTGTGCAAATATCGTCCCATAGAGACAGGCTATAAGTATTGAAATGTGATTATTGTATTTTTATGTGAAAAATGAATACTTGAGATATTATCTAAAGCTACTAATGCAATGAAAATAAATTAAATTAACAAATCAATGCCAAAAAGACAAAGTAATTGAGAAAGAAAACCTTATGATAAATTACCTAGGACATTTGATCTTGCCAATAAAAAATCATGAAATCATTAATCTTCTAATGTTATGTTGGATTAAGTGTTGCAACTATCACTTGTCTCTATAATGATTAAATCATCTCTCTCAGGTAGTCACTTAACTTTAAAACTATATTTCATAGAACCATCTTTCAATGTGAGCTATAAAGAAATCACCCATTTTGATTTAGCAATCTTTTAAATGATAATAATAGGTTAAATGGGTATCTCTACTCGTTAATTAACCTAAGGGGAGTTATTTTAAGTATATTTCAATTTATAATCTTTTAATCTATAAATGAAACACAAATCATGTAATTAGTGGCGAAACAATCACAAACATTAGGTTTAAGAATCATTCACTTGCAAAAAATGTAATTCTAAGATATTCATTAAAATCATAAATCAATCAATCATGTTTCATGGCTATGTCAAGGTTCTATATCAAAGATCTAGCCTAACATACTAATAAAATAAGGTAAATCCAAAAGTAAAAGCATAATCTCTAATAAAAAAAAATAAGAACAAAGAGATGGAAAGATGAAATCTCCCAAGTAGTGTAACATCTATTCTCATTCATTGGCATTCTCACATGAACTTATGCATTGGATAAATAATCATTTAGATATGTGAATTGGATAAGCATGACGATGACACTTGCACCGTTGCTTTTTGGGACACTTGAACATATATGTAATGTTTGTATAGTTACATGAAAAATTATCTTATGTTGTGTGCATGATATAACATCATAAATAATGGTGTTTTAGAGCTTATTTAAAAGTATAAGGAGCATATGGGGATTAGGAGATGGATGAAGGTGATGAAAGAGTGAAAAAGAGACTAAAAGAGGAATATTGAACTTCTAACCAATGATAGTTAGACACCATGATTTTGTCTTATTAGGGTAGGTATACAAATTAAAATTTTCATCTTTTAGAATCAGATTGGAGAGGAAAAACATGAGGGAATGCAAAAAATAAAAAGCAAGAAAGGAAGAAAGGAGGAGGAGGAGAAGAAGAAGAAGAAGAAAAAGAAGAAGAAGAAGAAGAAAAAGAAGAAAGAGAAGAAGAAGAAGAAGAAGAAGAAGAAGAAGAAGAAGAAGAAGAAGAAGAAGAAGAAGAAGAAGAAGAAGAAGAAGAAGAGGGAGAAGACTGAGCTAGCTTAGAGGAAAACCTAAACTTTTCTAGTTTTGGCAAAAGAGGTAAGTGATTTTATCTTCTTCACACATGACATTGCTCCCTCATAACATATTAACCATGCATGATTAGGAAGAATCATGGAGTAATTAAGGTAGAGCTCATGTATGGAGGTTGAAGCTCAAAAGAAACAAAAGCTGATTATGCTGGTTTTCTTCTTATAGTAGAATTTGTACCTATGATTTCATAACTCTAGAAGAGGAATTAAAGAAAGTTTTAAAAATGAAATTTGTAGCTTTATGTCCCATATTAATTCATGTAAAACAGTTTTGCTTAATTTGGTGTGTGTAAGGAGATATGGCTCTTTCATTAGGGTTAGTTCACAACTAACCAAAATCTTTTCAGTCTAGATATATTTCGATGACCTTATGTGCTGATTTAGACAAAGTTAAAAACATGAAATTTGTAGGGTTATTGTTGTCCCTTGGCACCAAGAAGGGGTTGAATTGGTGTACAAAAAATTAAAAGACAAAGAAGACGGGAAGAATAATGAGTAAAGATGAGACACCGATTTATAGTGGTTTGGGTATAATTCACCCTACGTCCACTCCCCAATCTATCAATTGGGTATTTCACTATCTCTAGGTGTTTTCAAGCTCACACCCAACTTGTACAACTTGTGTTTTGATGGCTCACACACAATCTTACAACAATGTGTTTTTAGGCTAACACACAACCTCACTCAAGTGTTTCACTAGGCACACGCTTAAACCTTTCTTGAAGTGTTTTTACAGGCTAACACTACAACCTTACAACTTGGTGTTTAATGTTCACACCTAACACTTACAATTTCATAAAGAAAATTGAAGAAAATGAGTAGCAAAGATTAAGAGCTTTAATTACTTGTAATAAATTTCTTAGCAACCTTCTTCATGGTTGTTTGATGGAGTATTTATAGCCCAACTTCACCAAAGAGATGTTGTAGACCATAACTCATCAAATCTTTGAGACATGTTTGATAGATTCTACATTAAATGCTTGACAGTCTCAATTTGCAGTCGCTACTACTCATTAGCAATTGCGAAATCCAAATTTCTGAAGGAAAATCCCGTTTGTGTCTAACGGCTAGTCCAAGTGGCAGCTTCTGATTAGTTCAATAGAAAAATATAGTCGTTGCTCTTTAACCTACTTTCATAAGTCGCGGTCGCGAGCCTTCTTTTGTAGAACACAATATAGGATGCAAATTCGTCTGCCAAAAAATGGTTATCTTCTTTTTCATAGTTTGCGATTGCTACCAACAAGATGCCTTCACAAATTTTGACTTGCAACGGTCTGTTGGAACATGTATCATACTGTGACTATGGACTTGCTTAACTTTTGAGTTACTTCAAAATTTGCGGTCGCGACTAGGGCGTCATACACACTGCGGTTTTGTCTATCAATATTGGACTCTATCATTTGGATGAATCACAGACAAGAATGGCTTTGCAATTTCGCCTATTTGCTTTCTAGCAATGCTTCTTCACATATCGCGATCGCGAATACAAGATAGCGGTCGCGATTTAGAAGTCATGTTTCATACTTGAGAAATTTTGTGCTTCATCCAACTTCCAACTCTAGATAAACACTAAAGGCTGCAAAAAAATCACTTATTTGGAATATTAGACATGATCAATCTCCCTTGTCAAGATCAAAAGAGGTTCAAGACTTGGGTTAACTACCCTAGTCCAACAAGATTGACTTGATTGTGACTTGTGACAAATAGTCATTGTGTTATGCATGTATATTTGTTATGCTATGAATGAATTGATCATATATATGAGTAGTGAAAAAAATGTGTATATGCATGTCCATGAGTGAAAATGGGTTAACTTAGTTAGAATTAATCTTGTACAAATATTTATTTGTCAAGTGATTGCAGACCTAAAAATCCAAATGTAGGATTGCAGCAGCCATCACTTGCAATAGGCAATAGGATTATTGCAATTCACTTACTAGCAATGTTACATAAAGATTTACTCACAGAGACACATGCACACTCTAATGCCTGAAATATGTTACCCCACTTGTAAATTAAATTATTAGGTTAACCCTTCATATACACCAGACCAATGTCTAATTCAACCTTGCCATTCTTAAACTTATTTGTGTATTCAACTTTAATTAATGACTCATACCTTATAATCTTAATTTTAATTGTATTCTAATTTTCTTTTTCCCTTAATGTTTTTGATGTTGTGGTTTGAATTTGTATGTCTCTGTCTATTTCAAACCTACCATACTTAAACTTATTTATGTGTTTAGCATTAATTAATGACTCATATCTCATAATTTTGATTGTCAATCTCATTATAATTTTATATTTTTCCTAATGCTTTTGATGTTATAGTTTGAATTTGCATATCTTTCTCTTACATAATCTTACTGGTCAATCTGGTGGTAGTCGAACAATATGTGACACATTTTGAAATTGTACATTTTAGAGCTGACTAGGATAGTAATGTAGGGTTTACCCTTTTTTTTTTTTTTAGTCAACAATTTTTTTTTACTCGGATGAGCCATAATGAAGTTTCAATTTGGCTAAAAACGTGAAATTGAGAGTTCAATAGAATAAATTAATGGCTTGATAACTTCAATATTATAATTTTTTTGAAAACGAACCTATAATTAAGTGATTTTTGGTGCAATTTACATGATAATAATGTTATTTCTTTTGTTTGGATAATAAAAAAGATAAGGAAAATAAAAGAAATAATGAAAAATAAAATTTCTTAATTATATTTTAAAAATAATGAATATTTCTTTTATTTTAGAAAGACAAATATAAGTAACGCCTTTGTTGTGTCAATATTCTGAATTACAATTAACGTGTGAAACCGAGCAGGTTAGCATTGTTCTATAATGATTTGCTTTGTTGCCTTGTTTTCTAAATTCTTGGTGTGCATGTAATTTTTATAAGCTAATTGGATTCTATCAATTGATTTAGTTGTGACTTGTGAGAAATAGTCATTGTGTTATATATGTGTATCTGTTATGTTATGAATGAATTACTAGTTACACCTAATTGATCATATATATATATATATATATAAGTAGTGAAATAAAACGTGTGTGTGCCTATCCTTGTGTAAACTTGGGTTAACTTGCTACGTTAGGATTAATTGTGTACAAATATTTATTTTGCAGACCTGTAAATCCAAATGCAGGATTGCAGCAACCATCACCTGTAGGCAGCAACAATATTGTTGCAATTCACTTACCAACAATTCTGCACAAATATGCACTCACACAAATACATGCATACTCTAATACCTGAAATTTGTTACCCAACTTGAAAATTAAATTACCAGGCCAACCCTTCATGTACACCAGACTAAGGTCTAATTCAAACTTGTTATATTTATACTTATTTGTGTGTTCAACTTTAATTAATGACTCATACCTCATTATCTTGATTGTCAATCATATTTTGATTTTCTTTTTTCCTTAATGCTTATGATGATGTCATATGAATTTGCATGTCTCTGTCTAATTCAAACTTGTCATGTGTAAACTTATATGTGCATTCAACTTTAATTAATTACTCATATCTCATAATCTTGATTGTCGATCACATTATGATTTTCTCTTTTCCTTAATTCTATCATATTGTGGTTTGAATTTGTATGTCTTTATCTTGCATGATCTTACTAATCAATCTAGTGGTAGTCAAAAAATATATGACACATTTTGAAATTGAACATTTTGGAGCAGACTAGGATAATGATGTGAGGCTTACTTTTTTTTAGTTAACAATTTTTTTTTACTCGGATGAGCCATAATAAAGTTTCAATTTGATTGGAAATGTGAAATTAAGAGTTCATTAGAATAAACTAATAACTTAATGACTTCAATAAAATAATTTTTCTTGAATGAATTTTTTAAAATGGGCCTATAATTAAGTATCTTTTGTGTAATTTACTTTGTAATTAATATTATTTCTTTTGTTTAAATAATAAAAAAGACAAAGAAAGTAAAAAAAATTATGAAAATTAGATTTTAAAATAAAAAATATTTCTTCTATTTTAGAAAGACAAAGATAAGTAATGCCTTCTATTTTGTCAATATTTTGAAGTACAACCGATATGTGAAATCGAGCAAGTTAGGATTGCTTTATAATGATTTTTTTTTGTTGCCTTGGTTTCAAAATTGTTGGTATGCATATAATTTGTATAAGCTAATTGGATATTATAGATTGACTTGGTTGTGATTCGTGAGAAATAGTCATTATGTTATACATTTGTATCTGTTATGATATGAATGAATTGCTAGCTATTTTTCAAGTGATTGCATTCCTGCAGTAGGCAATAAGACTATTGTAATTTGCTTGCTAGCAATTCTATATAAATATTTACTTACATAGACAGATGCACACTCTAGTGCCTAAAATCTATTTCCCCACTTGTAAATTAAGTTAGTAGGCCAACACTTCATGTATGCTAGACAAAGATCTAATTCAAACTTGTCATACTTAAACATATTTATGTGTTCAACTTTAATTAATGACTCATACCTCATAATTTTTATTGTCAATCATATTCTTATTTTTTTTCCTAATGTTTTTGATGTTGTGGTTTGAATTTACATGTTTTTATCTAATTCAAACTTCTCGTACTTAAACTTATTGATGTGTTTAGCTTTAATTAATGGCTCATTTCTCATATTCTTGACTGTCAATCACATTCTCATTTTCCCTTTTCCCTAATGCTTTTGACACTATGATTTGAATTTGTATGTCTCTATCTTACATGATGTTGTTGGTCAATCTAATGGTAGTAAAAAAAATATGATATTTCAAAATTAAACATTTTGGAGTTGCCTGGAATAGTGATATGGGTTTACTTTTTTTTTTTTAGTCAACAATTTATTTGACTAGAATTAGCCACAATAAAGTTTCAATTTGGCTAAAAATGCAAAATTAAGAGTTTAGTAGAATAAATTAATAGTTTAATGACTTCAATAAAATAATTTTTTTTGAATCAATTTTTTTAAATGGACCTATAATTAATGTTTTTTTTGGTGTAATTTACTTGATAATTAATGTTATTTCTTTTGTTTTGATAATAAATAAGATAAAAAAACAAAAGAAATGATGAAAAAAATTTCTTAATTAGATTTTTAAAATAATAAATATTTTTCTATTTTAAAAGGACAGTGAGAAGCATGACTTTTGTTGTGTCAATATTTTGAATTACAACTGAGATGTGAAATTGAGCAAGTTAGGATTGCTTCATAATGATTTGCTTTTTTTTGCCTTGCTTTCTAAATTCTTGGTATGCATACAATTTATATAAGCTAATTAGATATTGTAAATTGATTTGGTTGTTATTTGTGAGAAAAAGTCATTGTGTTAAGCATGTGTATTTGTTATGCTATGAATGAATTGCTACCTGCACCTAAACTAATAATATGCATGAATAGTGAAATAAAACATGTGTATGCATGTCCTTGAGTAAATCTAGGTTAACTTGCTAACTTAAGATTAATTTCGTGTGAACATTTATTTTCAAGTGATTGCAATCCTACAAATTCAAATGTAGGATTGTAGCAACCATCACTTGCAGTAGGCAACAGGATTATTACAATTCACTTCCAACAATCCTACATGAATATGCATTCATACAGACACATGCATACTCTAATGCTTGAATTTTTTTTTTTACCCAACTTGCAACTTATATTACAAGGCCAACCCTTCATGTGCACCAAATCAAGGTCTAATTCAAACTTACTATACTAAAACTTATTTGTGTGTTCAAATTTAATTAATGACTCATATCTCATAGTCTTAATTGCTAATCATAATCTTGATTATCAAAGCATTAATTAATGACTCATGCCTCATAATCTGATTTTCTTTTTCCTTAATGCTTTTAATGTTGTGGTTTGAAATTACATGTCTCTGTCTAATTCAAACTTGTCATACTTAAACTCAGTTGTGTGCTCAACTTTAATAAGTGACTCATATCTCACAATCTTGATTGTCAATCATATTCTGATTTTCTCTTTTTCTTAATGCTTTGATGTTGTGGTTTGAATTTACATATCTTTATTTTGCATGATCTTACTAGTCAATGCAGTGGTAGTAAAAAAATATGACATATTTTGAAATTGAACATTTTAGAGCTGGCTAGGATAGTGATGTGGGGTTTCCTTTTAATCAACAAATTTTTTTTTGACATAGATGAGTCACAATAAAGTTTCTATTTGGCTGGAAATGCGAAATGAATAGTTCATTAGAATAAATTTATAGCTTAATGACTTCAATATAATAATTTTTCTTGAATGACCTTTTAAAATAGACCTATAATTAAGTGATTTTTGGTATAATTTTCTTGATAATTAATGCTATTTCTTTTATTTGGATAATAAAATAGATAAAGAAAAACAAAAGAAACGATGAGAAATAAAATTTCTTAATTAGACTTTAAATAATAAATATTTCTTCTATTTTCGAAAGATGGAGAGAAGTAATGCCTTTTGGTTGTATCAATATTCTAAATTACAATTGAGGTGTGAAATCAAGCATATTAGGATTGTTTCATAATGATTTGCTTTTTTGCCTTGTTTTTTAAATTCTTGGTATACATATAATTTGTATAAGCTAATTGGATGCCATAGATTGACTTGGTTGTGATTTGTGAGAAATAGTCATTGTGTTGTGCATATGTATTTATTATGCTATGATTCAATTGCTAGTTGCGCATAAATTAATCATGTGTATGAGTAGTACCTAAATTAATCATATGTATGATTAGTGAAATAAAATGTGTGTATGCATGTCCTTGTGTGAATCTAGGTTAACTTGCTCATTTAGGATTAACTTTGTGTAAATATTTATTTTTCAAGTGATTGTAGACCTACAAATCCAAATGCAGGATTGCAATAACCATCATCTATAGTAGGCAATAGGATTATTGCAATTCACTTGCCAATAATCCTGCATAAATATGCACTCACATAGACACATATGCACACTCCAATGCCTGAAATCTATTACCTCACTTGTAAATTAAATTACTAGGTCAACCCTTCATATGCACTAGACCAAGGTCTAATTCAAACTTGTCATACCTAAACTTATTTGTGCATTCAACTTTAATTATAATCGTAATTGTCAATCATGTTTTGATTTTTTTCCCTAATCTTTTTTATGTTATGGTTTGAATTTGCATGTCTCTGTCTAATTCAAACTTGCCATATTTAAACTTTTTTATGTATTCAACTTTAATTAATGACTCATATCTTATTATCTTGATTGTCAATCATATTTTGATTTTCTCTTTTCTTTAATGGTTTTGATAATGTGAATTGAATTTCCATGCCCCTGTCTTGCATGATCTTACTAGTCAATCTAGTGATAGTTAGAAAATCTGATAAATTTTGAAATGGAGCAGTTCATGTGATAGTTGTTTGATCTAATATTTAGTTACATATATATTTCATACAATTATATGATGTCTTATATCATTGGAAATTAAATCATAGGTATAATAATGGAATAAAGAGATGATATGCATGAAAGAGTTATTATCACAAATATTATAAAGGAATAAAAAGAAAATTGGAAACACTCTTTAGTAATCTTGTTAGACTAGGTTGATTTAACCTAAGTTATGAACCTCTTTTGATCTTTAGTAATCTTTCCTTATTAGACTAGGTTGATTTAACCTAAATCATAGGTATAATTAGTGGTGAGTCTATTAAAAATCGCGACTGCAAATCAGTCACTAGGAAGGATGAAGCTAGACTAGAGGAATTCGCAGAAAGGTTTGCTACCATGACACACCCAAAGTCGGCAAAGCCATAGTCACAGACAAATTCGCGGTGTGTATCACGCCTTAGTAGCGACTGCGAATTTCATGGTGACAAAGGAGGGAACCAAAGTCACAACCACAACTTGCTAAGTGTCTCAGGTGTCCAATGAAGATCAAAAATCACGAGGGCTAATGTCCATTCGATATCGCAACTCAAGTAATTGAAGTTTGCTCTTCAAGCAGAGGAATTCGCGGTTTTAGTCGCGCCCAAGGTATTTGTATCTCGCGACTGAGACTTTTGAGAGTGGTTAGAACACAACGACTATATTTTTCTAGATGACCAATGAAAAGCTGACACGTGGACTAGCCATTAGACACAAACGGGATTTTCAACCGAAATTGAAAATTCGCGATCGCGATTTTAGCCTGACAAGTATTGAATATTGAATCTGCCTTGCACATCTTTGAGATTTGTTCATAGTTTTAGTCTAATGTCTCTTTGGTGGGTATGGGCTATAATGACTCCACCAAACAGATGTAAATGCAAGAGAATTCATTAATTTGTAACCAAACTCTCGTAAATTTGCTACTCATTCTTTCAATTCTTCTTTATGCATTAAGTGATTGTTTGGTGTGAGCATTAAACACCATTTTAAGAGGTTTTAGTGTGAGCTTTGAAAACCCTTGTGAAAGGTTTTAATGTGAGCCTTTGAAAACACTTGTAAAGGATTTTAATTGTGAACCTTGAAAACACTCATAAGAGGTTTTTGTGTGAGCCTAGAAAACACAAGTTGTAAATGTTTGGTGTGAGCTTGGAAGCACCATTTGAGTTGAGTGAAATATCCAATTATAGAGAATTGAGGAGTGGATGTAGAGTTATTTAACACTCGAACCACTATAAACACTTGTGTCAATTTCTGTCTTTTTTTACTCAATTTCTTAACTACCATATTCTTCATTTTAATTTTTAATTGAACACTAATTCAACCCCTCTTCTTGGTGCCCTAGGCCAACAAGTGGTATCAGAGTCTAGTCTCATAAACAAGCCTTAATTGGATGAGCAAAGATCATGATAGAAGAGGAAATCCATTCACACCTCAAACTCTACTTTGATAGAGATGACTATACTCATTGGAAGTATAGGATGAAGATCTATCTTGATACAAATGTGATGGATCTTTAGGATGTTGTAATTAAAGAATGGAAGCCACCCACCAAAGTTGTGGATGAAAGTGAAAAACTCATTCTAAGAAAAGAATGGGTTGAAGCCCATAGGAGGTCAAATGGCAAGAATAAGAGGGCAATGACTATTCTTCTAAGCTCTTTCTCTAGGGAAGAGATTGAAAGAATGCAACATTGCCAAACAGCCCATGCCATTTGAAAGACTCTTAAAAACTTCCATGAGGGCACAACACTTATTAAATCAAGTAGATTGGAGATGTACGTGATGAAATGGGAGCTCTTAATGATGAAAGACCATGAAAGTATCACCGAAATGATGAATAGACTTTTATCCATCGTCACAAACATGAAGAAATTTGGAAGGACTCTCACCAATTATGAGATAAACACAAAAATCCTTAAAACTCTTCCATTAGATAAGTTTGGTGCAAGAGTGTGCAACATTTAAGAGTCCAACCCAAAGATTAGAAAGGTTCATACAGATGTGTTAATAGGCAAACTCTTAACTCATGAGTTAACCTTACAAAAGGATGAACAAATGAAGAAATTAAGAGGCTAAGGAGAAAAATCAGAAAAAAAAAAAAGAAGAACCTTGGCACTCAAATCCTCAACCAAGGAGAAGGGTAGAAACTACTTCTAGTGATGAAGAGAGTGACAAAGAAGAAGAAGAGCTAGCAATGCTCTCACAAAGGACTAAGGAGTTAATTAGAAGAAGAAAAAAGAGAAGAAAGCTTCAAGAAGACAACTCCTAATCCTAGAGAGAGATCTAATGAAGTCACTTGTTATGAGTGTGGCAAGTAAGGTCACATCAAATATGATTGTCCCAAGCTAAAGAAGAAGAAGAAAAGGGACAAAGAGAAGAGAAAAAGCTTTAAGGCCACTTGGGATGATAGCTTAAGTGAGGATGAAAAGGATGAGGAGATTGCCAATATATGCTTCATGGCTCAAGAAGACTCTCCAAATGATGTAAGTACTTCATCCCATTCTCATTTAGATTTTGATGAATTTGATGAGATAGATGAAAAGTTTTTAGAGGCTCTTACTATGAGATGTGATAAGTATAAGTCACAAATGAAATCTTACAGGAGAAAATGCTCAAAACTAGAGGATGATATAAATTCCTTAGTGATCTTGTAAGTGAATTGAAGACTTCAAATGAAGTACTCAAAAAATCTATAAAAAATCTTTCCAAATCATCTTCATCATTGACTTTATTAAGAAAAGAGAATGACTCTTTAAAAGGAGAAGTTATTGAGCTTAGAAGCTCTATCTTAAAATTTTATAAGGGAAAGGAATCCTTAGATACCCTAATAGTATCACAAAGGCTACCCTTAATTAGACATGGTTTAGGTTTTAATGGAGCCTCCTCATTATCACATACTACATTTATTAGACCAACAACACCTCAAACCTAAAGTGTTAAGTTCATGAGGAAGAAAAGTGCTTTAATCACTAAATTTCCAATGCCTAAAGGCAAAGGGAAGGCATAAAATGGCTCAAGGCCTACTTCAATGAAGGCTAATCATGCTTACATATATAACAAGAAGCATGCTCACACACATAAACACAAACAATTCTCCATTACTTCTCATCATTCATGCACTTGCATGCACTTACATAACTAAAGTATGAGAAGGCCTCCTACTTATACTAAGGTTGTACATAGGAGAAAGACTCCCAAGTCTAAACTTCAATGTCACTATTGCATGTAATATGGGCATATTAATATTCATTGTTATATTAGGAAGGCTCACCTCAAATGAGAGGACCCTTCAACTCCTAACCTCCTACGACCCAAACATGTTTGGGTACCTAAGAAAAAGTGATTCTCTTGTATTGTGTAGGGATTTGTGGCAGCCACTAATAAATCGAACAATTGGCATGTGGATAGTGGATGCTCTAAGCATATGACAGACAATAGGAAGTTATTCATAACATTCAAAGAAAAAGAAGGTGAAAATGTCACATTTGGTAACAATGCCAAGGGTAAGGTAATTGGCATTAAAACCATTAGTAAGAATGATTGTTCTTTGATTGATGATGTTTTATTAGTTAATGGCTTACAACATAATTTGTTGAGTGTAAGTCAATTGTGTGACAAAGGTAATAAAGTCACATTTGATCCTAGAAAATGCCGAGTCACCACATTAGTGAATGATGAGGTTGTTTTCAAGGGTGAAAGGAAAGACAATACCTACTCAATTGATTTAGACAATTTGGATAACCAATCTTTCATGTGTCTTATGTCTTTTAATAATGAGGCTTGATTATGACATAAAAGGCTTGGACATGTAAGCATGTATCTTCTACGAAGCCTATCTAAAGAAAAATTAGTGGAAGACCTTCCCAAGCTAAATTTCACTAAAGACAAGACATGTGGTCTTTGCCATATAGGGAAGCAACATCAAGCCTCTCACAAAGCTAAAAACGTTGTAAGTTCATCTAAACCCCTTCAACTAATTCATATGGACTTGATAGGACCCACTAGAAGTGCCAACTTAAGTGAAAAACATTATGCACTAGTCTTAGTTAATGATTACTCTAGGTTTACTTGGGTATCCTTTTTAGCTCATAAGAATGATACTTTTGATGCTTTCAAAAGTTTTGCAAAAATAATTCAAAATAAGAAGGGTTACTTCATTTCTTCTATTAAAAGTGACCATGGAAAGAAATTTCAAATTGAGTCTTTTGAAACTTAGTGTTTGGAGAATGGAGTTTTCCACAACTTTTCAACTCCTAGAACACTACAACACAATGATGTTGTAGAGAGAAAAAATAGAACACTAGTAAAAATTGCTAAAACCATGCTCAATGAGTATTCTTTACTGAATTACTTTTGGTCGAAGCCATTAATACTTCATGTTATATTGCAAATAGAGTTTTTAAAAGACCCATTCTCAATAAAATATCTTATGAGCTATGAAATGGTAGAAAACCCAAGATATCATACCTAAGAGTATTTGGATGCAAGTGCTATATATTGAATACCAAGGATAATCTTTGAAAATTTGATTCCAATACCAATGAAGGTATATTCTTAGGCTATTCCACCTTTATCAAGACATATAGAGTCTTTAATAAGAGTTCAATGGTAGTTGAAGAGTTCATGAATGTTGTTTTTGATGAATCTAGTAAACTTGATCTTGAGAAAGGTGTTTTTGTTGATGATCTTATAGGTAACCTTGAAAAATTAGAGTTAGAGGACACTATAAGAAAAGAGGATAAAGATAAGGAAGGAGGTGAATCATCAAATGTAGATGAGGAAGCACAACATCAATAAGAAGATGAGCCAAGTCAAGATCTACATAAAGATTGGAGATTCTCCAAGGATCACTCCAAAGATTTGATTATTGGTGATATCTCTAAGGGCGTAAGCATTAGATCACAACTTAATCTTTTAGATAAAAAGATCAACTCATACCCCAAAAAAATCAATTCATTTCATTCAAACAAAAATACTTGCACCATAGTAGATACATTCTAAAAACCTCCTACTAGGTTCTCAATACTCTAATAGTATGTTTGGATGGGGTGTTTATAATGAAATGAAATGAATTTGATTGATTTAGAAAAAAATTTTATATTTGGATTTGAAGGGTTTGGTAGACCCTCCCAAACCCTTCCAAACCATTAAAATGCAAACACCCCAAGCATGAGTTTGGAAAATTTGGGCACCAAAATTACATATTTACCCTTGATTTAAAATTATAAAAAATTAATTGTTCACATTTTTTGTGAATAAAAATAAAATATAATTTTGAATAATAACAATAAATTTCTATTTTAATATTAAATATTTGATAAATAAAAAATAAAAGAAAATTATATTTGTATGTATAAGGGTATTTTTGTCAATTTTAAGTTAACCTTCCATTTCATTCCAGTGCAAACAAACAAAATTAATTTCAAACAATTTCTTTCCATTCCTACCATCCCAAACATAAACATAATTTAACATTTTCTTTCCAAATCAAACCAATCCATTCAATTCCATTAATAACCCTTTCATTCTATTATAAACACCCCATCCAAACATAGTGTAAGATATTTTTAACATACTTTTTTCTCCAAAATCGCATATAAGAATATTGTCTGGTCCATTTTGTTTAGGACTAATGATCACTTTTAATCTTGAATTTATATGTTTAAAGCAATTTTGTCTCACATTTTTTTGAAATTTTTTTGTCTCTGAGTTTATATGTTTGAAGTAATTTTGCCTTTCATATTTTATTGAACCTCTTTTGTCCCTAACGTTAATATAACACGACATATTTGTCATTATTACATATGGTATTAATTAACTTTGTAAACCTCTATGACATAACAATTAATTTAATTGACATAGATATAAATTATTTAAATCAAAATGACATGAAAAATTGAATAAAAAAGAGGAATTTTTTTCCATTAAAATTATATATGACCAAGTTATATTAACATTAAGAGTAAAAAAGTTTTAAATAAATTGTGAGAGATAAAATTACTATAAATAGATAAATCCAAGAGCAAAAGAGTTTCAAACAAAATGTGAGAGATAAAATTACTTCAAACAAACAAATTTAAAGGTAAAAATTGCTTCAAACAAATAAATTTAGGGATTAAGAGTTTCAAATAAAAATACAATGAGTAAAATTACTTCAAACAGATAAATTCAGAAGTAAAAATAATGATTAGTATATTTTATCTATGACCTTTGTCACTATTACCACGGTTGCAAGATGCACATGGAGTAAAAGACGATTTGGGGTTTCTTTTAAGAATAAGTTAAAGATAATGATTAAGAAAGGTGAATTGGAGGCTAAACAAAGGGTTTATTTGAAAGGACCAAATGGAAATGAACTTTTAGCGTAGGGTGTGTGTTGCTCGTGTAGAAAGAGAGAGACAGAGAGATAGACTTAGGTCCGAGTCCACCACTTGCTGAAGAGAATATGAGCCACATATAAGTAGAAAACTTGTTTATCAAAAAAAAAAAAAAAAGTTGAAAACTTATGTTGCGTATCACATCATCATGTTGGCAAATATTTTGATCGGAGTCATTTTTGGTGACTTTTTATCATTTAATGATTATTTGTGCATAAACTATAAGTTAAGAGGATGCCAATTGAAATTTACTCTTGGCTAAACTTAGCTATTTATTAAAATTTTGTGATGATTGTATATCCAAATTTATATAAATTTTAAGATTCAGATTAATTATAATATGTATATAAAAATGCAAAAACATCACCAAACCAATATTTTAAAAATTGAATGAAATTAATTGATCAAACTGATAAAATTAAGAATTATATCGGTCACTAGATTGATTAGTCTAGTTTAATTTTTAAGATAATTTTTATATTTTTAAGTACTGTAAATATATATTTATATTTTAAATGTTTTTTTCTGAATTTTAAAATTATTTTAATAAGTTTTTAATAATTTTAAAAATTTATTTAACATACAGATCAGTTAGACTGATCCGATTTTAAAAAGCACTGTTTTGAACTCGGACTTGACTTGCAATTTGCTTCAGTTCCAGATGAACTGGATCAGCAAATATCAAGTCAATAATCTCGTGTATTTGGATCGAATCTCTAATAGTTGACGAGATATCTCAGCCCATTTACATCTCTAATCCCTAATTTTCCTTTTTTATCTGTTACTAGCAGTCATTTCGTCGAAGCATGACTGGGTTGTCGTTTATTACTAGCTGAGCAGTCATATGATATAGCATGATATATGGGTTCTCTGTCTCGTGGGAATTTGGCCCCGGGAAAGAAGTAGAAGGAAGTAGAAAGAAATGGGAAGTATTAATAATAGATGTAGTAGTAGTAATCACTTCATAAAAATGATAGCAAGTGAAATAGGGAATACAGTAAAGAAAGCAACAAGAAGTAGAGGAAAAGGATGGTATACTCCTTTTATGTCAGCTGCTTCTCAAGCCATTGCGCAACGAATCCCATTGGTTGATTTCATTCTCGAAGTGAGGGATGCAAGGGTGGGTTTGTTTGGTTGATTTTACTTGACGCCAAGTGTTTGATGAAATGTGTCAGTTAACAATTGCGTATGTTGTTTATGTTTATGTTTTTTGATGATTTTAGATTCCTTTGTCTTCAGCTTGTCAGCTATTGGCCACTCACTTACCTTCCTCTCGCCGAATCATAGCGCTGAATAAAATGGACCTTGCTAATCGCCACCAACTCAATGTCAGTTGAGCTCTTCCTTGTCCAATAAAAGTTCTTATGTTAGGCCTTCTTTAGAATAATTCTTATATGATAATTCAATTCAAATGATTGGTTTTTGTTGTAGAATTTATTTTTGGAATAAAATTTTGAAATGATGGAAGTCATTTAAATCCTAAATAATTATAAGGTTTGAAATAATTGATCATTGTTTTCAAAGCAGGTCTGTACATTGAATGGGTCAGTTTTCTGTTTGAATGGTCCAGTTCAAATAGTTCACGAATAAAAAATAAGAGTATTGCTAAAAGATCTAAAAAAATAAGAAAAAATTATTTTATAATATATATATATATATATATTGGTCATTGGTCTGGTTTTCACAACACTGTAGTTGATAAGTAGACCAAATGCGCTCTTTTTCTTTTTTTAGCCCTTATTTAATTAAGAGTATTTTTGTTTTTTCATATTAGACCTTGTTAAGTGGAATGAGTTCTTGAGAAATCATGCCTCTTTTGACATGGTTTACATTTCATTCGACATTACTTATTGTTTGACTAAAAAGAATTGAATTCTATCACTTATGTAATTTCCGAATATGAATATTGGCTAAATAGAACTCAATTTAGTTCAATTCTTCAATTTGTTAACTATCCAAATACTTATTTTAATTTTTTTTTCTGATCTTTATTTAAGGCTTGGATCACGTATTTTGAGCAAAGAAACTGCATTTCTTATCTGCTCAACTCTCACAATAAGGACAATGTCAAAGAGGTAGTCTTTTCTTTTTGCCTTGTTTGAATTTTTGAGTGTGCATATGTCAAAGAGGGTCATTAGTTTTTGGAGTTTATAATATCTTTAGTAATTTATAAGGGGTTTGTTTTTTGTAGTTCCTCAACTATTTACAAGCTCAAATCAGGGGATTGGGAATTGATCAATGTGGTTCTACTGTAACAGTGATGATGGTTGGAATTCCTAATGTTGGTAAGTCGGCCCTTGCCAACTCCTTGCATCAGATTGGTAGGATTAGTGCTGCAGGTAATTTAGCCTTCTCAGATCTCTCTTTCCTCTTATTCAGAGGTAGGAAATTCAATGCACCTAAGTTTCTTAAGTATTGTTTCAGAGAGAGGAAAGTTTAAGCATGCAAAAGTCAGTCCACATCCAGGAGAAACAAAAGATATCAGCAGCTTGAAGGCATGTAACTTTTTTTATTGTGATATTTTTCGTAGAGCCAAGAAAATGTGGGGAAAAAAATTATTGCATAAAAGAACTACTTAATTTCAGACTGGCGAATGCAATGAATACTTAAATGTTATGCTTTTGTGTACATGTCTCAGTCATCATATTGCATAATCAAATGGGCATAAGTGAAGAAGATAGCCATGGAGCAGTTCTGTTTGGAAATGAAAGCTCAAAAAAAAAAAAAAAAAGGGAAATAAGAAACATAATTGAATTGTTCTTTTGTTCTCATCTTTAGAAATATGCTGAAATCCAGCAATAGTAATTGTTATGTTAATCATTATTACTAGCCAAATAGGCCTTTTAGTTTTTCCCCTGTTTCTTCTCCCTTCTCTTTTATTTGCCTTTCTTCTTTTCTATTTTCTTCAAACTTGTGTTGTTTTAGGATTGAAATTGACATTTGGTTTTCCAGATTGGTAGCCATCCCAATGTTTATGTGCTGGACACCCCAGGCATTTTGCCTCCTCGGATTCTTGATGCTGAAGTCTGCTCCAAGCTAGCTTTAACAGGTTCAATTATGCCAGCAAGTTCCCCTTTCTGCCAATTTTCATCCCTTGTTTCCATGGGTGCATACGAAATAATGGTTAGACTAACTGTGTTCTTTTCTCCCTCTCAAAATCAGGAGCAATCAATGACTATTTGATTGGGGAAAAAGAACTTGCTCAATATTTTCTGGCTATTCTCAACCTAAGCGATGAATATAAGAAATGGGCAAAATTGTCCCCCAATGAGAATGATAGATTATTTATCGACTATGAAGCAGAGTGTTCAAGTGACAGCCATTCAAAAACAAATGCAAGAAGGCAATATATCACAGATCACACACAGGTATTAACACTTTTTTTTTTTTTTTCTTTTAACAAAATAAACAGTAAATTTCTGAAATTTGTGCTGCCATCATTTGGATAAATAACTTAGATCTAGTGGTTAACTGGCACACTATTTATTTGCGAAAGGAAAAACTAGTAAAACAAGTTAAACTGAAGTTCAAGGCAATGTAAAACAGTTAAACTAGGAACTGGGAACCAAAACATCTTTTGAGTTGTCTTTCCCAAGTTTTAATTCTTTAGCATGAATGATATCACATGAACTCTTAGAGCAACAATGAATTGTTAGAACAGCAGGGCCTTTATCTGGGAACACTTTTTGTGTCATCTCTTTAGTTGCTAAATGCACTGTTCCTGCAAATAGATTAGAATAGTTAGCACGCATTAACTGGAAGCTGCTGCTGCTGTTTTGCTAAAACTTAACCTTAACCTTATCCTTTTGACTGTAAATGAGGTGTACGAAAAGGACTTTTGTATTACCTACAGCCAATCTGCTCTTCTTGGGAGAAAAAAAAAATGTAATAAGAAAGGGGTTCAGCAATTACCAAACTATATCAATGATGGACTTACGATTCATTTTTCCATTGTTTAAAGGATTTCATAGTGCGTGATGTTCGTCGAATTCTTTTCGAGACAATTTCACAGTTTGATGGTGACTTGCAAAATGAAATGAATCTGGGGAAGCTTATCGAGGAGCAGTTCACATCTTTGACAGAAGCTTTTCACTTGCCTTTGGAATTAGGAGATGACACTCATAGTAAGGTTGCTACTAAGTTGCTTAATCTATATCGAACTGGGAGGCTTGGACATTACACTTTAGACCCTCTTGAATTGCAAAAACAGTGCGATACAAATCTGCATGTGTATTAGTGCTATTAAATCATAAAGCTTGATCAGCCATGGATTGACTGTCAAAGTTCTATTGATGATCCTTCAAGTAAGGTTCACTTGAGTTTTAACAAGCAAGGGTTTTATCTGTTACCCAGTAAAATAACATTTGCTTGTAAGCCATTATGGGAGGAGACAGCGCAGCATGTATTTTGGATCCTTTCACGTGATATGATTTGTCAAGCAAAAATCCATTAAAGCTTGAGCTATGAATAATACATAAATCGATCTTTATTTTGTGCTAAAAATTGATTGTAACAGAGAGAACCAGATCAATTTTGTCTAATTAAAATACTTAAATTAAAAGATTTTGATTAGCATATATATATATATATATATATATATATATATATATATATATATATATGATGCTACCAAGCAATATATTATCAAATAAAAAAATTATTCGACTGGAAAGAATTAAAATATTGCCTCATATGCGTTGGAAAACCCATGCAAAACTGAAACTCAACAAAGTACAACCAATCCTTCTCTGTTTAATGGATGACGGTGATACTACTTAATTTTGATTATAACATTAATCAAAATCTACAGATTAGAAAATTAAGCATTATTAAAAAGGATTGATTCCTTCTTGCAAGGACTGATTGATGAGCATTGGAACGATAAGGATAAAGAGACAATGTTAAATCACTTGTTTGGCCTGCAGGAATCACAGCCTTTGTACTATACAGATGAAATAATGAAAGGCTTGATTCTGATTAGCCTATTCTTTCCGTTCGTGGTTTAGTTTGTTTATATTTCGAGTGTCTCAAGAAATCACCCTCAGATAATACCACCTAATCTTCATGGTTTTGAGTTGCTGAGTTTAGATGTTGATCAGAGCTTTGGCCTAATATTCGTTCCCTTCGAATATTTATGATGAACCAAGAGAAATGACCATTAATTTTGTGCAGATCATGTTGGCTGCGGGAACAGAAACATCTTCTACTGCTTTAGAATGGCCAATCTCAAATCTGCTCAACCATCCAAATGTGCTAAACAAGGCTAAAGCAGAGCTAGAGACTCAAGTTGGTGAAGAACGGTTAGTAGATGAATCCGATTTACCAAAACTAAACTATTTTTAAAATATAATCCCTGAAAACTTAAGATTGTGTCGAGTAGTTCCACTCTTAGCCCCCCATTTGTCATCTGATGATTGCACCATTGGAGGGTTCCATGTGGCCGCTAATACAATGTTATCATTAGGATACCCTACTCTTTCAACTCAATCAGGGTAAGCTTCCAACATCGTCAGCCGATAAAACTGACCATTGACTGCTCACTGAGTAGTAATAGATATCACGACTAGTGGCCTCCACCGAAATGAATTCAAGGCAGAGAACAGTTGTGTGCAATGCTTGTTTTACTAGGCATTATACCACAAACAAATAAGTGCAAGAAACAAAGAAACAAACATTGATATACAAAATTATCTGCACCTTCTTTCTAACTCCAGCTATTGCTATTACAATAAATAAAAGAGAGAGAGAGCTTCTACCGGATCCACATGCTCTTCCAATCATAAGTCACCTCCATCTCCTAGAACAACATCCCCATCGAACTCTTGACAGTCTCACAAAAATATGACCCCATCATCTCTTTTCCCTTCAGCTCTCATCTCATAATTGTCGTCTCATCAGCATTGACTCTCAAAGAACGCTTAGCCAAGAATGATCTTGTTATAATCAATTGCCTTTGATTTTTGTAATACCAAAATACCAACAGCACCTATCTTGGTACTATTAGTTTCAGTGATCTTTAGCGCAACCTCCGCCACATATGCACTGTTGAGGTTAGTATGTTGATCCACAGATCAAGTTTCTTGTCAGGGGTTCACCAAGGCAGAGTTGAGATCAATATCTTGACTGACATAAAATGAGAATGGTTGCAGGAAAGCAAAACCATGGCAAAGATGTGAAGGGATCATAGCAAGATGATGCGAGGCATGTTAGGGAGATTACTGTAGAGCTTTTTGCATGTCCTAAGATGACATCTAGGAGATTTCTATACCATTTTGCAGTTTCTTGATTATGATGAATTTATAAAGAAGTTGGTTAAGCTTATTAAAAGGATCGACTCTTTGTTGCAAGGACTAATTGATGAACATTAGATTAATAAAGATTGAGGGATAAAAAAATAAATCACTTGCTGCCATGCAGCAACTGCAGCTTAGTATTATTATGCAGATGAAATAATGAAAGTCCTGATTCTGGTTAGTCACATCTGTGTTCTTTTTTTAACATTAAGTACAAGAAACAGATGATATTTGGCCCAATGATATTACATTGTCTTAAAGACTGTAAGGTTGCAAGTTGAAGATAATACCCCCTATCTACTACCTATATTTAATAATAATAATAATAATTTTTTTTTAAAAAATGAATCTTCTTTAGGCTATGATTGAAGTGTTGTTTTTCTTCAGGAACACATAAATCTTATTTACATTGAAAAGAGAACAAGCAACAGATAAATCCAGAGAATTTGTGTGTTATTTATGCAATACGAAAGACAAACTCATACATAGAATTAAGGTATATCCACAAATAAGAAAATAAAATACGTGTAATAAATACAAAATAAAAAAAAAATAGTCCACTTCATTAAAATTGAGCCTAATCATAACATGGATAAAGAGTTTTTCAACTAAAGTAGTTGTATTCCCATTCCTACTAATGGCCATTTTGTGCAGATTTGTTGAGTGGAGGAACAGAAACTTCTTGTATGACTTTGTAATGGGCAATGACAAATCTCCTTAACAATCCAAATGTGTTGATGAAGGCTAAAGAAGAGCTATACACTCAAATTGTTGATGACCGTTTAGTAGATGAATCATATTTGTCCAAACTGAACTATCTTCAGAATATCATCACGGAGAACTAGAGATTACATCCAGATGTTCCACAACTATGACCAATTCTTCTAATAATTGCAGTGTTAAGGGAATTTATGTGCTCCCTCTAAAACAATCCCAATTGTTAATGTTTGGGCCATTCAAAGGGATCCTAACTTGTAGAAGGGCCAAACAAATTTTTAGCCAGAAGAGACAGTTGAGAATGTAAAAGCTTAAGTGTTCAAGTTCCTCACTTTTGGAGTCAAAAAGAGAGGTTATTCTGGAAAGGGGTTAGCAAACAGAGAAATAGGATTGGCTCTGGGTTCGCTCATTCAATGCTTTGATAGGGAACGGATTCATTGAGAAGAAATCAATACGAGTGAAAGGGCAATCATCACTATGTCCAAAATTGAGAGCCCTTAGAGGTCATTTGTAAAGCTCGTCCAGTGATAGACAAGGTTCTCTCTCAAGCTACTACCAACATTAAAAACTCAGAACTACAAATACAATTATGAGAGAAAACCATTTGCTAGTGCTACTTAATAAATTTTTTGTCAATATTGTTTAATAAAACTTGAATTCGGTAGGTAATTATATTTCACAAATGTTGTATTTGTTGGTTAGGCATCAAACTTGGATGCAAAAGTGGACAACTGGGATTACTGCAAAAAATGGGACTTTAATCCCGGTTAGGGGCGTGTATGGCTTGGCAGGTTGGAGAATTTTTCAAACAAACTGTAGAATTTGGATTCTTCTGAAATTAAATTGAAATATTTCACTAAAGAAAGCAAACCAAACTAAACAAAAATTTTACAATTTGGTCCAGTTTTGAAAGTTGGATGGGTGGGAAGCCAAGACAGTGATGGTTAAGGAGCAGCGTGAAGAGTTAGTACAGCCTTGGGAAAAATGCTGGAAATTTGGGGGTCTCAATGGTGGAAAAGAAAAGCCTCAGACGAGGATAATAAGATGGAAGCTGTAAAAACCTAATTGTGGAGAATACTGGACGATGAGACATGGGACAGCGAATTAGGAAAGTTTTTTTTTTTTTTTTTGGACTTCATCTATGTAAAGTATATCTGGTAAGAGTTTCAACAAAATTTGCAACACAAATTCCAAAATGTTCTTGGACTTAGCAATTTAATTAACAGTTCCTTTATACACAATGCATCAGAAATAGCAACACGCCATTTCCCATCCCTGCTGAAAAATACTCTGCAAAATTAAATTCAAGCTTTTTCTGCTAGTTTGCAGTGCACCATTTCTTAAAACATTCTACTGCCCTTTAATGAATTGGTTAAAAGAACCAGAAAACAAAACATCTGTAAGAGTTCCTCTCAGTTAAGACTAAAATCAATAGCCCAGCACACTTTAAAAAATGATTTCAGTAAACGAGACTTATGCAATCAAAATTAACTGAAACCTTGCAAGTGCATGCCAAAGTATTACACAAAAACAAATTCTGATTTACTAAAAAGAGCTGGCAAATATTTAAAAAAAAAAAAAAATCACCTTATACATGCTATAATCATGTCCAAAACAGAGCATGAGTCACCGCCTTCTCAAGCAAGAATAAAATACCTGAACCCCAGCTGCATTCACCTTAGCCAAGGTACATGGATTAGACTAGAATTGGTCCAATTAAGATACAGGTTGCCAGCTCCTCACCCATTCTGTTAAATCAGTAACATTTCTATTGATATCCTCAACAGAATTGCTCCTTAACGCCACAACAATATCTTCTGGATAACTTTCTTTTGCCTCCTCTAACAGAACTTGGAAAATTTCACATTCAATATTATTCGTAATCTTGTTCTGTGAGTACCCCCTACAACATGGAAAAAATAAGTTTCTTTCGTTTGAGCCAACAAAGCAAATAAAAACAGACTAACAAAGACCATGTTTTGGTAGAGCATTAATTACCTCTTAGTAAGGCGATCAAACAAGATAGAATTATCAGTTTGAAGAACAACAACACGATCAAACCACTGCTCAGGAAAGAAATCACAGCCATGGTAGTCTACTATGTTTCCACCTTGTTCCATTATATCCTCAAGCTCATCACACACCTAACCAAAGTCTAAAACTTCTTAACAGTTTCACCATATATAATCCAATCTAACATCACTAACTCCATATATCTACAGGTTATCTTCTAAAAATCAGGGTAAATCTGATTAATAACACAAAAGGCTTAATGATTAAATATGTCATGAACTTTGCACCTTTTTTCAATTGTATCCTAAACTTTTTATCAGTTAAATACATAAGTTCCTATGTTTGTTCTAATTGAGCATATTTTTCTGCTTTAATAACATCAGAATTGAAGGTAAATATTGACATAATTCATAAACTTGAGCCACAAGATGCTGTAAAAAATTCTCTATTTTAAGCAAAATGCCGCCATTTGATGATTAGGAGGAGCTCAATTCTTCTAAATTAGTAAGTTTACGCCTATACTTGCCTACAATTGAAACAAAATGCAGTGACATGGATTTAATTAATCAAATTTAATTCGGGAAAACTTACAAATTTGATAATTTTTGTGAAATTAAAGAAAGCTAATGAGCAAAAAATTTGGGGGAGGGGTGTACCAGGTCTTCGTTGATGATGTGGCATTCGAATTGGTCGTCCCAGCCGTCGAGCAAGTTCTTCTCTTTAACCAAATCTCCGATGTTTAAGTGGCGGAGCTGTGTCGCCTCCGCTAAAGCTGAAGACGTCGTCGTTTTGCCTGTTCCGGGCGTTCCAGTTATCAAAATGTTAGGCTTCTTCTTCTTGTTACTGCTGCTATCTTGTGCCATGTCGGCTTCTCTTTGCACCAAACCCTAAAGATTTCTAGCGAGGGGTTTTGGAATTGGGAATTTTGAGAGGAGAACTTCCTTGCGGCAAACTATGTAATTTATAATACAGAATCGACCAATGCCAAATGACACGTATGGATTAGACGCTTGAGCAGTGTTTTTAAAATCAGCCTCATTTTTGGACGAATTGATTGGTTGATTTTTTTTATTTTATCAATTTCATTAATTTAATAGATTTTTTTTGAACAAAATTAATTTAATAGATTTGATTTAACATAAAATTATTTTTAAAAATTAAAAACATATAAAATCAGAAAAAATATTATAATATGATAGAATAATAAAGAATTATTTTTAATATTTAAATTTTGAGTAAAATAGTGTAATTTTTCATAATGATATAATTTTAATTAAATCAATTTACTTCAATTCACTAATTTTAATTAATTGTCTTAACTTTCATCAACTTTAATTAATCTTTGTAATTGATATGTTTTTTATTCTTAATCAAATGGAATCACGAGTTAATTTTTTATTTTAGTGATTCAATTCATCCATGCAAATCGATTCTGAAAACATCTGAACTTGAGCAATTTACTGCTTCTATAATGGAAGCTAAATGTAATCAAGAAAAAGAATTAATGAAAGCTCCTATTTCTGTTATCTGCGGAATCAATCTTGGTCCATAGATAACAACTGCTCATGTAGTTACTGTTAATAATTATTGATGTGGGTTAAAATTTTAATAGAAAAAATTATTCATTTTGAATTTTCAACTTTTATTAAATGTCTAATTAAGTCTAATTTATAATAAAAATTTTCATATTTTTCTTTTACAAACAAAATGTAGATTAAAAATTACTTTAATAATGACATGTATCGATATCAATCAAAATTTATAAAAATACTAATATATATATATATATATATATAAAATAATATATAATTCATTAATTTATAAAAATAGAAAATAAATTAAAAACTGAAATCAATATTTCAAAATATAGCATAAAGAAAAATAGTAGAGACCATTGATTTCTACACTTATAAATTGGGATAAAAAGTAAAATCTTTTTTTTTTAACATAAAACTAAATTAAAAATAATTTTTTTTTAATAAAATCATCCATATCATATTCATTTTCACTCCAAATGTCTACGATGAATATCCTAATATATTATTTCTCCGAACTCATCAGTTGCAATATTTCATTGGATCCAAACTTATGGTTGAATTCTACTATAATGCAGAGAAGCTACTGTAGGGAAAGTCTTACAGAAAAATAACTCAGATACCAATTTTTTTTTTTATAAAAAAAAAAAAGCTTAAAAACATGTTTGATTTTACTACAGTGGAAATTTGAGTTCATGACAAAAAGTAAAATAGATTCTTTTCTATTAAGTGATTATGAATTTGTCAATGAGTTTTATGAGTAATACATTACTATTGACAAAATCTTTAAATACTAATTATTTTCAATATCAACTTTTTACTCATAAATTGAAAAAAAAAATAATTATGATCACTTGTGAAAAATAATTTTCTCCAATTTTATTCTAAAATCAGATTTTGACAATAACAATGTCAAGCATGCTCTAACACTAGCCAACTAGAGATGATGATCAAATCAGGAGAATTTCTTCTCATATAGGAAATAGTATTGTGAATTAGCAACCTGATTTGACAATGATATTGTCAACCATTAAATTTTACAACAATCAATGATAACAATATTCTTACATCAATAATATCTTATACTAGATATGGTCTAACCACTAAATATGCCGCAAAGAAGCTTGTGTAAAATATTATCATCTCTGCAGAAACTTGCATGGCAATGTGTCAACAATCATTGAGCCGGTAGACTGAAACAACCCAAAGAATGAAGTTAGCATTATCTTCTATCTTGGACTTCTAAGAGCCCTGGAGCTCTTTACAGAGCTTGATGTATCAGAGTTGGTGCTTGTAGGGCACCATGAAGCAAATTGGTAGTATCGGCATTACCAACGCTCTTTCTCTGGAGTGAAACTGGCTTCTCGTTGTCCCAGCCAGAATTCAAGACAACCTTAAATTTGATTCTTGAGCCAGTCAGGATCATAGTCAAATTGATCTTCACCGATCACAGAGTTGTCTTCTTGAAACTCATACCTGCCCCAAAAGCATCCAAATAAATGTCTGGATACAGTAATAGGCTTGTGCACTATTTTTGTTATGTTAAGCACCATTTTATTCACATTAAAGCCACATGAACATTGGGCCAGGAAAAAAAAAGCAAGTGAAACAAAGAAGAAGAAGAAAATGAAAAGTGCAGCTGAATTTTCACCTTAATAACATCTGGTAGTCAGCAGGAAGAAGCATATTACATGTATTTCTGAAGTATCTTACCATGTCATCAAGGGTCTGCACAGCAAGTACGAAGTATAAAACTATTATAAAAGCAAGGTTGCAATTATCTGAAAAACCTTCCACTTATATTGCGAATCACTTAATAGTCTCCTCTACTTTATACGTTTAGTTCATAATATATAGTTCTTCAAATGATTCAGTATCACTAAAGAGACCAGACAGTTTAAAGATCGCTATCCTCTCACTTTGCCAAAATTGAGTAATATGCTCTGATTTATATAAAATTCCTAGGTAACAAAAAAATGTTTGACATCTTAAATTAAAATTAAAATTAAATTCATATTCATAGGGACAACACAAAATAAAAATTTGCAGATAAAAATAGCTACAATGTATATTAGAAAGAAAATTTTTACCTCTGCTGGGATACCGGCTTTGGCAGTGTTCTCTCTGATTTCTTTGGACTAAATGGATTCAAGGAAAAGAACTCTAAAATCTCTTTGGATGGGAATTTACCAGCAACTACATTGTCCCACAAATTTTTGTAGCACATCAATTGTAGCCTGCCAAAATAAATTACCATGCTTCATAATGCTGCTTCTGTTTTTTATATCAGAAACATGCATGTCAAAATGAATGTTGAAGCTCAGTACCAGTTCAAGCCTCCACTGAATGAACAACTACAAAGCATTGACAAAAGAAAACAAACCTTACATTTCTCCTTTGTGGTTCAGCAGGAAGGATGTCTCGCACACGAGTTTTTGCTTCTACTAGTATTGGGTTTCTATTTTCTCCCTCAGGCAGTCGAATCTCATCAACTATTCCCACCATCCATACATCTTGTACGAAGCCTGCTCTGATATAACAAGCAACAGTAATTCATTTACAAGGAAACAAATAACAACCAATAGATTCAAGTTGCTATGATAAATCTAAAAGAGAACAAACAAATGATGCCAAGAGAAAGATGGTTTACGTCAGATTCTTTTACATTTCGGATGACGCTGAAAACTCTCTTGAACCTCTAATTGGCATTTGCAATTTTGTCAAGATGCTCATTTTCAAGCATTTGTTATCCACTTAACACATTTTCAGGTACCAAATTTTATGTTTGAATGTGAAATCTAAGGAATCAGAAAGAGTTTCCCAGAATGAATTGCCAAAAGCAACTCATTTTATCAAATTAAATCTAGAGGTCAAACACTGCGGCAATCTAAAAGGTCAAAATTAGAACATAATGCAATTCCTTTACGCAACAAAATCATTTATAAACCACTGGTCAATAAAAGAAAAAACTTACAATGTGAGCTCACGTGTCAGTCTTTCAAACAACAATTGATCAGCACCAGCTATAAAATTCATAAACTTTAAAGCCCATGCATCTTCAACTGACTCAACCCTAACTTTCACTTTTTTTAACAACCTGCCCACAAATATGACCTGGATCAGATGAACATATCCAGTTCGCGCTGCATAAACACATGGAAGGTAATCAACTAAAAGCAAAGAGCTTAATTTCTTGGCCAGCATTCTCAAAGAAGGGTAAAAAGGTTGCACCCTAGCTTAATCAGGAAATGACAAGGCCATACTAATCAACTTTGAAATAGGCAAAGGTACCGTCATATGATCTTCCTGGCAGCAAGAGAATAAGCATATGTATAATTAGGTTGAATTTAAAGTTATACCTCTTCTTCCAGTTTTACATGGCAGTCGTGGCCTGCTTTCATAGCCTTACTGACTTTTCTTTTGGCATATAGGAGAGCAATCTCCATTTGCTTTCCACACCATTCCTATAGTTAAAATAATTACAAAAGCAATGACTCCCCATTAGATGCAAAGACGACCACCTGAGCTGAATCAAATAATTAAGACAGAACATTAAGAACTAAGAAACGTATGAAAGTTGGTATTTGTTACAAGTTCAAGACATCTAGGTTTAAGGCAGACATACCTAATTAAACCTAACCACTCACCATAACAAATCCAATCCCATTTCGTGAGATTTTAATCAGTTTCAACGGATGTGCACTTGAAAAGATTATGGATTCGAATTTCAAGCTAAAAATTTTATATGTGAAAGAAAAACAACATGATATCAAATCCAAATTCATATCCATTTCAGATGAATTCCTATCCAAATGGACCCTCATAAATCCATCATACTTGGCATGCTAAAGAATTTATTTACAGTTCAAATTATTCTTTTTATCGTCAATAGAATTCTTATTATGATGAGTCAAATTCTTCTCAAAACTGAAAAAACTTGGAAATGAACTTTTCAATAACAAGAGGCACAAGCTATTGGAGCTACAAACTTAATCATAATCCAGTAAGACTATACATGAAAATTTGAAAAATTCATTCTTAGTAAAATCAAACGAATTCCATAAAAATTTATATTAAACAGTACCATTCAAGAAAAGCAAACCAAACCCATTTCAAGAAAGACCAAAACCAAAACACCCATTACCGTGGACGTGATATCAGTAACAGACAAACACGTCCTCTTTCTAAACTTATGAAATAACGATTCCGTAGCTATATTCTTCACCTGGGCATTACCGACACGTCTTTCCGTCGCCGACGCTACGCGGTTATCTCGAACACAATCCATGGCGTTTTAAAATGCCTTCAATGAAATCAATACTCGGTCCAAAAATCACCTTCGCATATATCACAATAATAAGATCCCATGCATCTTCTTCTCCTTCCCTTGCCGTTTCCCTACTGCAACATGCGGCTCGCCGGTGTCTCTCCTGGCCACTTTACTTTCACTTTCGTCCTTAAGGCTTCCGCTTGCCTCCAAACGGGTCTCCACCTCCATTCGCTTATCATTACACTTGGTTATGACACTGATCTTTATGTCCAAAACGCATTAATAAGCTTCTATTCCAATCCAGGCTCAATCCACCTTGCGGTGCATGGGAGAAGTAAGGAGGCAGTCAGGGTGTTCGATGAGATGAAGAAAGCTCGTTTGAGACCTGATCTTGTTATGTTTAGTGGTGTTTTGGTTGCGTGTAGCCATGGTGGCCTTGTTGATGATGGATGGCGGGTTTTTAAAAGTATTAAGAATGAGTACGGTGTGGAACCTGCAGTTGAGCAGTATGGATGTATGGTTGATCTCTTAGGACGTGCAGGTAAGCTTCGTGAGGCTTTTGAATTCATGGAGCAAATGCCATTTAAACCAAATGTTGTTATTTGGAGGACATTGCTTGGAGCTTGTGTGAATCATAAGAATCTTGCATTAGCTAAGGAAGTGAAGGAGAGGATTGATCAGCTAGAGCCTCATCATGACGGTGACTACGTGCTTTTATCGAACGCGTATGGGGAATTTGGTAGATATGCTGAGAAGGCTGAGGTTAGAACTTCCATGCACGAGAAGAGAATTGACAAGAAACCTGGCTATAGTTTGCTTATTGTGGACCAGGAGTTTCATGAATTTGTATCAGGAGATAGTTCTCATCCTGAATTAGAGGAAATCAGAAAATTCCTAGTTTGTATAATTGATAGTCTTAGAGTTGAAGGCTATATGCCGCGTACCTCCAATGTGTTTCATGACATTGAAGAAGAAGAGAAAGAGCATAGCCTTAGCTATCACAGTGAAAAGTTAACAGTTGCTTTTGCGCTACTCAGGTTCAAGGATCTAAGAACCATAAGAATTATGAAAAATGTGTGAACATGTCATGACTGTCATTGCTTCATGAAGCATGCGTCGAGCAAGTTTGATAAAGAAATTATCGTCCGGGAAAGGAATAGGTTCCATCATTTCAGTAATGGAACATGTTCTTGCCAAGATTATTGGTAACAGATGCTGCACTTTACTTCTCTTGATAACGATAAATCAAAAGCTTTAACAGGTTTTTCCAATTATTTTCTTTACTTTAGACGTGAAAGATGAAAATATGAAATACTTGAAAGCTCTTTTTGTGCACTCAGAAATTATTCAGTTTAAATACTTCCTTCCTGGAATGATCACTTCAGACATACCAAGGCAAGGTGGGTTCTCATCATTTTTATGTTTTGTTTTTCAGTACAAAATTTCACTCTCTCATAAGAGAAGATGATGATAACTTATGTAGCAGGAAAAACTTTTGTCAAAGTCATTTTCATTTCCTATTCTCTCACATTTTCTTTTGTATAAATTTAAAAATGTCACGTGTTGTTTCAATGTTTTCGTTTCCAACATAGTTGGTAATAAAGCTTGAAGCTCGAAATTAAGCGCAGGCAAAAAAGGAAGTACCTTCACTTTTTGGACCCCAATTCTCAAGGCCCATATTCAGATGTTTAGCTAGCTGCGCCCTTAATCTATTTACCAACTTAAAAAAAAAGGCAAATAAATCAAATGCCAATAGAGAGTCTTAAATAGCTCGAATAATTTGTGAATACCTCAGTTCATCATCACCAACCATCACCACCACCACCACTGCTCCAAACTCCTCAGTTCGATCACCTGACCTGAAGGGAATGGTGCCCTTAAGACGAGACACTTGAGGTCTGCTAACCTTTATACGTACCCAATTTGGTTACGTATAAAGGTCAGCAGACCTTTGTAAAAAAAGTATGTGGAACATTTAAAGTCAACTTCTTTTTTTAACATAAAAATAAATTAAAACAAAAAAAAAATTATAATAAAATCATCCATCTCTTCCTCGAATATTTCGTAATATTTTTCAGAAAATTTAGAGTTGTTATTTAGTGTCAATAGTTGTTGTTTATTAGATACTTATGGATCTATTTTTATTAGCTAACTCTTTGGTAACATTAAAAAAATAAAAAACTCTGCTCTCCCTCGCTAGTGGATGAAAATGAAATAGTAGCCTTTGGTGTCCACTCTAGTTATGAACTAAGATCTCAAAGTCATTAGCTTATATACTTTTCTCTTATATCTTTCTTAATTCATGGTTTGATATTGTGATGTCCAATAGGGAGCCACACCAATGCATCCCAAACTTATGTTTCAATTCTACTACAAAGCAGAGAAGGTACTGTAGGGAAAGTCTTACAGAAAAATAACTCGGATACCAATTTTTTTTTTTTTTTTTTTTTTTAAAAAAAAAGAGCTTAAAAACATGTTTGATTTTACTATTGTGAAAATTTGAGTTGATGACAAAAAGTAAAATAGATTCTTTTCTATTAAAGTGATTATGAATTGCTCAATCTTAGTTTTATGAATAATAAATACATTACGACTGGCAAAATCTTTAAATACTAGTTCTTTTCAAAATAAACCTTTTGCCACAATTGAAAAAAAAAAATATTATGATCACTTGTGAAAAATAATTCTCTAATTTTTATTCTAAAATAAGATTTTACAATAACAATGCCAAGCTTGCTCTAACACCAGCCAACTAGAGATGATCAAATCAGGAGAATTCCTTTTTGTAGAATAGACAGTATTGTGAATTAACAACTTGATTTTACAAGAATATTGGTAACAATTAAATTTTACAACAATCAATGATGAAGGGTTACAACAATATTCTTACACCAATAATACCTTATACTAGCTTATCCTGAAATAGATATGGTCTAACCACTAAATATGCCACAAAGAAGATTGCGTAAATTATTCTCTGCAGGAACTTGCATGACAATGCGTCAACAAGCTTGAGCTGGTAGACTGAAACAACCTCAAAGAATGAAGTTAGCATTACCTTCTATCCTGGACTACTAGTGCTCTTTACAGGGCTTGATGTATCAGAGTTGGTGTTTGTAGGGCATAGTGAAGCAAATTGGCAATATCGACATTTCCAACGCTCTTCCTCTGGAGTGAAACTGGCTTTTCGTTGTCCCAGCCAGAATTCAAGACAACCTTGAATTTGACTCTTAAGCCAGTTAGGATCATAGTCAAATTGATCTTCACCAATCACAGAGTTGTCTTTTTGAAACTCATACCTGCCCCAAAAGCATCCAAATAAATGTTTGATACAGTAATAGGCTAGTGCGCTATTTTTGTTATGTCAAGAACCATTTTATTCACACTAAGGCGATATAAATATTCAGCCAGGAAACAAAAGCAGGTGCAAAAAAGAAGAAGAAAATGAAATGTGCAGCTTAATTTTCACCTCAATAACATCTGGTGGTCAGCGGGAAGAAGCATACTACATGTATTTCTGAAGTATCTAATCATGTCATCGAGGGTCTGCACAGCAAGTATGAATTACAAAACTATTGTAAGAGCAAGGTTGCAGTTATCCAAAAAACCTTCCACTTATATCGTCAATCACTTAATAATCTCCTCTAGTTTATGCGTTCAGTTCATACATGTATGGTTCTTCAAATGATTCATTATCACTAATGGAACCAGAGTTTAAAGACTGCTATCTTGTCACTTTGCCAAAATTTAGTAATATGCTTTGATTTATATAAAATTCTTAGGTAACAAAAAATGCTTTACATTTTAAATTGAAATAAAATTCAGATCCACAGGGGCAACATGAAATAAAAATTTCCAGATAAAAAAAGCTATAGGGTATATTAGAAAGAAAATTTTCACCTCTGCTGGAAAACCAGCTTTAGCAGTGTTCTCTCTGATTTCTTTAGACAATATGTAGTGTGGATTCAAGGAAAAGAACTCGAAAAACTCTTTGGATGGGAAATTGCCAGCAACTACATTGTCCCACAAATTTTTATAGCACATCAATTGTAGCCTGCCAAAATAAACTGCCATGCTTCGTAATGCTGCTTCAATTTCATACACCCGAAACATGCATGACAAAATGAATGTTGAAGCTCAGTACTACTTTAAGCCTCAATTGAATAAACAATTACAAAGCATTGACAAAAGAAAATAAACCTTCCGTTTCTCCTTTGTGGTTCAGCAGGAAGGGTGTCTCGCTCACGAGTTTTTGTGTCTACTAGAATTGGGTTTCCATTTTCTCCCTCAGGCAGTCGAATCTCATCAACTATTCCCACCATCCATACACCTTGTATGAAGCCTACTCTGATATCACAAGCAACAGTAATTCGTTAACAAGGAAATAAATAACAACCAATGGCTTGAAGCTGCTATGATAAATCTAAATGAGAACAAACAAATGATGCCAAGAGAAAGAGGATGTACACCAGATCCTTTTACATTTCAGATCATGCTGAAAACTCACTTGAACCTCTTCTTGGCATCTGCAATTTTGTCAAGATGCTCATTTGCAAACATTTGTTATCTGCTTAACACATATTTTCGGGTAACCAAATTTGATGTTTGTGAAATCTAAGGAATCAGAATGAGTTTCCCAGAATGAATTGCCAAAAGCAACTCATTTTATCAAATTAAATCCTGATGTCAAACACCACGGCAATCTAAAAGGATAAAATTAGAACATAATGCAATTCCTTTACGCAACAAAATCATTTACATGACAAACCACTGGTCAATAAACGAGAAAACTTACAGCATGAGCTCACGTGTTAGTCCTTCAAACAACAATTGATTGGCACCAGTTATGAAATTCATAAACTTTAAAGCCCATGCATCTTCAACTGACTCAACCCTAACTTTCACTTTTTTAACAACCTGCCCAAAAATATAACCAGGATCAGATGAATATATCCAGTAAGTGTGCATAAACACATGGAAGGTAATCAACTAAAAGCAAAGAGCTTAATTTCTTGGCTAGCAGTCCCAAAGTAGAGTAACAAAGTTGCACACTACATTAATCAGGAAATAACAAAGCAAAACTAATCAACTTTGAAATAGCCAAAGGAACCGTCATATGATCTTGGACAACAAATTCCTGGCAGCAAGAGAATAAGTACATATATAATCAGGTTGAGTTTAAAGTTATACCTGTTCTTCCAGTTTTACATGGCGATCATGGCCTGCTTTCATAGCCTTACTGACTTTTCTTTTTGAATAGAGGAGAACAAACTCCATTTGCTTTTCACACCATTCCTATGGTTAAAATAATTACAAAAGAAAGGACTCCCCATTAGATGCAAAGACGACCACCCGAGCTGAATCAAATAATTAAGATAAAACATTAAGAAATAAGAAGCGTATGAAAGTTGGTCTTTGTTACAAGTCCAAGAGATCTAGTTTAAGACACACACACCTAATTAAACCTAACCATTCACCACAACAAATCCAATCCAATTTCATAACATTTTAGTCAGTTTGAACAGATGTGCACTTGAAATGATTATGGATTTGAATTTCAAGCTACAAATTTTTTATATTAAAAAAAACAATAACATGATATCAAATCCAAATTCACATCCATTTCAGATGAATGCCTATCCAAATGGACCCTTATAAATCCATCATACTTGGTATTTTAAAGAATTCATTTTACAGTTCAAATTATTCTTTTCTTGTCCATAGAATTCTTATTATGATGAGTCAAATTCTTTCAAAACTGAAAAAACTAGGAAATGAACTTTTCAATAACAAGAGGCACAAGCTATTGAAGCTACAAACTTAAACATAATCCAGTAAGACTATAAATTCAAAATGAATTTTACCTTCAATCAAAATATGAAAAAATGAAAAAATCATGCTTCGCAAAATCAAACGAATTCCACATAAATTTAGACTAAATAGTACCATTCAAGAAAAGCAAACCAAAGCCATTTCAAGAAAGACCAAAAAAAACCATTACCGTGGACGTGATATCAGTGACAGACAAACCCTTCCTCTTTCTAAACTTATGAAATAACGACTCCGCAACCGTATTCTTCACCTGGGAATTACTCAAACCACCCAAGTCTTCAATATCAGAGTCAGGAAACCTCCTCCTCTTGGACAGGGAAGTGATTGAGCAGATGGACCTGGAATTATTTTGGAACAAAGAGGAAGAAGAACAAATTGCAGAAGTAACAGAGGAGGAGAGGCAGGAGCGAGTTGCTGCTAAGGCTGCTTCAATGAGAGCCATTTCTTCTTCACTAACGATCTCAATTGGGACATCGGGGATGATGCTAGTAGCAGTTGTTGTAGCAACGTGTTTAGCGCCTTGGGCGAGTGAGTTGGAGGGCGACTCGGTCATTTCTTGACGTGGTTCGTTAATCGTGACTCGGGGTGATTTTATTTGCGCAGAAATGACCGTTAAGATCGGCGGAGTTGAGACCTTAAGGGGGTAATGCATGTGCGTATACGCGAAGCAAGGGGAAATAATAATACTAATAGTAATAACAATAAGACTTAATAGTATATCTTGGACTTTAGCTTTTTTTAAGTTTAATTAAGAAATTAAGAAATTTTTAATAATTGATATGTTAGCATAGTAATAAGTGAAATTATCTACAAATAAACATTAGAGTTTAAATCTCATTAATATAATTTTAAAAAATTAATTTTTTTAATTTATTTAAAGACAACTTATGATTTTTAATTTTATTTTATCATTTTAATATTTCACACAATGCGTATTAAATACATCAAAAAATGAAATTCAAAAAAATAAAAATATAAAGAATAGAACAAAAAAAATCATAGTCATGGTTATTGATCTATTTCTTTTTCTCCTCTTCCTCTTCTTGTTTCTATTCCTCATTGTCTAAACCTTAGCATGTTAAAATAATTCAAAATCAACAAAAAGTAAAAAAAAAAAATCAAAGTGGACATAGCCAAAGCCAAAGCCAAAGAAAAAGAAATTAGAAAATTATTAGTCAAAACTTATATTTCTACTTTCCTTTAGGTCCTAATGGACTAAATTGTTGTTAATAATTGCATAGACGTATAAAACGAATTCTCAGGTTTCAGTCTTTCTAAGGATAGTGCATACCATCATTAACATTGACTTAATATGGGATAAGAATCATAAATTATGTTTTTAAATGGCTAAAAAGGTAAATTTTTCTTTAATTGAACTTAAAAAAAAATTAAAAGCTCAAAATGAATCATTAGTGTAATTGGTTTTTGGATTTTTTTAATATATTGTTAAATATTTCAAATTTCTAATAAATTTTAAATTTTGACTTTATATAATTTATTTGAAAGATAGATTCTAGAAGTGGATGAGTTTAGATTCCTACATAATCAGAGGAGTCTATATAAATAGGAGTATTATAGAAAGAATAAAGTTAGTGATCATAGGCTTAGAGAAATTAAAGTAATAAATAATTTAGTTATGTCAAGAGTAAGATGAGATGACAAACTATTTATTTATTATGAGTAATGTTATGTGTAGTATTTGTAAAATGGCTTGAGAAATCTCTTGAGAATAATTGTATTAATAACTTTATAATTTGGTTTTGAGCTTATCGATTGTAATTGATATTATTGATAATAATCGAACAAAAAACCTATGAATATAGTGAATTAAGTAAAATATTATTGTGTTGTGTTTGTTTTATGTCTTGTGAATTTACATATTTTAACAATCATAATGAATATGATATAAATACATTACATATATTAATAAAAATATTATTAAATAAATGAATAATATTGATATTATACATTTAAAATTAAAATAATAAATAATCTCTTATAGTTATTATTACTATCAAAGATGTGTTTAACAAAAAAAATATAAATATAAAAACTAACAAAACATATATAAAAGTGAACTCAAATATTAAATTATGTATTAAATTTATAAAATAAAATTATTTATTTTCCTTGACGGCATAAGATGTATTCTATAATCATAAAGTATAATAATGGTGGATTTGGAAAGCATTAGAAAAGAATGACTAAGTATTGAGATGAATCAATATGTATAATTAATTTTGATTTATAAATTATTTACACTCGGTGCATATCATTCGTAAAGTTAATTGATTTTAAAAAGATGAAAGTATATTGTTTATTATAATATTATATTAACAATTCAATATTTAGAATTTTCACATATTACACATTAAATTTAAGTAAACAAATATATTAAAATTAAAACATATATATATATATATATATATATATATATATATATATATATATATATATAAAAAATAGACACTATAAG
>CATIWR010012069.1:0-25486 GCA_949677035.1 Omphalea diandra
CACTTTCTCAATCTCGAGATTGGACTCTTGAATGTTGCATACTCTTGCACCAAATTTATTTAATGGAAGAGATTTGAAGATTTTAGTGTTTACCTCATAGTTGGTAAGAATCCTTCTAAAATTTTTCATGTTGGTGATGATTGCTAGGAGTCTTTTGGTCATATCGGTGATACTCTCATCCTTTTTCATCAAGAACAACTCCCACTCCGTCACATACATCTCTAGCCGATTGGATTTCACCAAGGTAGTGCCTTCATGATAGTTCTCTAAAGCTTTCCATATGGCATGTGCAGTTTGGCAATGTTGGACTCTTCCATTTTCTTCTCTTGACATGGAGCTTAGGAGAATAATCATTGCCCTCTTGTGCTTCCCATTTGCCTTCCTTTGTGCTTCACTCCATTCTTCTCTTGCAATTGCCACCTCTACTCCTTCAACCATCTTTGTTGGAGGCTTCCACTCTTCAAGAATATAATCCCATAAGTTGATGAGATCATTATCAAGATAGATTTTCACTTTATACTTCCAAAGAGCACAATCATTGCCATCAAAGCTAGGATTAAGATGAGAGTGGACTCCTTCTTGTGTCATTGATCTTTTCTCATACAATTAAGGCTTGAATTGAGACTTGGCTCTGATACCAATTATTGGCCCTAGTGTATCAAGAAGGGGGGGTTGAATTGGTGGCAAATTTAAACTTTTGATTTGGAAGAAACTCATAAAAATGAAAGATTAGAGAAAGGGGGTAGGAGAAGAATGAACACATGAGTTTTATAGTGGTTCGAGTATTAACCAACCCCACATCCACTTTCTAATTTGCCAATTGGGTACTTCACTCAATCACTAGTGTTTTACAAGCTCACACTCAACTTAGTGTTTATGCTCACACCAAATCTTATAAATATTTTCCCAAGGCTCACACTCAACCTAGTGTTTAGGCTCACATCAATCCTTACAAATGTTTTCCAAAGCTAATACTTAAACCTCTACAAGAGTTTTCTAAGGCTAACTCTCAAATCGAACCCAAAAGGTGTTTAAAGCTCACACCAAACTATATACAAAGAAATAAAGAATTAAAGATGAGAATTAATTTAGTAAGAGTTTTGGCATATATCAAATATTTATCCTCTTGCATTCAAGTCCATTTGGTGGTGTATTTATAGGCAATAACCACCAAAGAGATTTTACAAATAAATTATGTCCAAATCTCTAATTTATATTAGACATATCTTGCATTAAATGCTCATCAGACGAAATTTGTGGTCGAGACTGAAATTCACGGTCGCTATTTTTGAACTATGTCTAATGGCTAGTCCACGTGGCATAAAACCATTGGTCTTTCCAAAAACTAGTTGTTGGATCTTTCTAATGGATCTTAAACTTTACAGTTGCTACTTCAAATTCGCGGTTGCTATTTTCCTTGTCGGACACGATTGTCACCGTGAAATCGTCTGTCTAAGATGGAGATGTTGTTTCTGAAATTTGCGGTCGCTACTCCAAATTCGCAGTCGCTAATTTCGAAGGCAAATTTTCATACTTAGAGTTTCTTGCTTCTAATCACTTCTATTTAACTTCTAATGAGATTCTATCTTAATATCTGCAAAAACAACACTTAAAATTGATATTAGAACCTTTCAATCTATGTTGTCAAGATCAAAAGAGAGTCTTGACTTAGGTTTGAATAACTTAGTCCAACATATCATTCTATAAATATATCAAGAGAATTATTTCAATTGAGATTGAGTTGCGCTTGAAGATAAATTTTTCTAATTTATCCAATAACCTCTCTCGATAAAAATTGAGTCAATTATTACTAAAATTATGTGTACTCTTATAGTCACAAAATTCAATAACAATGCATTAAGTTCCATAAATAATTATGGAATATCTCTAGAAGTCAATCTCACTCCTATGATCTCAATCTCCTAGTTTAATATGTTAGGACTAATCCTAGACTTCTACTATCACTCAATCATTTAGAATATCGAACATTTCATATATAAGGTCGTTCATACATACAAGATCAATTAAGGTCAAACATATTAATTCAAGACGCCCAACATAATTGAAATAAAATCACTTTTTACATTCATGAAATCAATATTGGGCTATCACCTTAATCCCTAGAATTAAAGAATTAGTTATTTCAAAAAGAAGAAAAAAAAACAAAGAAAAAAATTCATTGAATTGAGTAGAAGATTTTTCAAAGAAAGTCTTCATAACAAAAACAATGAAAATCTTTAAGAGAATATCTATTTTTTTATCTTTACAAAATCTTCTTTTTATTTGGTGTAGATTTGGATCCACTTTTCTCTTTTAAAAATTTGCTCTTTTCTAGCCCAGGAATCTCTATCTAAATAGGTCAAAAATCCTCTAAAAGCAATATGTAATTTGCATTTCAAAACCATATCTGATGTTTTGCATGGCCCGATGCATAGGGCATACAATAGTTCACACACTTAACTGCTTATACAATTCTACTCTATTGACTGGACAACTCTACGTCTTTGTATGGTCCAACGCATGAGTCACACCATAGCCTATGTAACACTTTTGAAAACCGCAATTTAACTCTCTTTTTAAAAGATTACTATGCAAACCTAAAAGAGACATAAATTAACTTATTCAAGAATAAAATACCATAAAAACTAGAAAAATTCCTAATCATAACCTAAAAATATATACCAAAAGAATCTTTATCAGTGTCTTTATTGCTTAGACTGATAACATACATCACAAGGATTAAAAATTTATCAACATAGAGATCTAAAATACTATGACATAAATATTATATTAAAGACTTAAATGCATGTCCAAGTCTAACATGCCATTAATCCACATTGCAAACAATACCTTTATTTGGTTCTTGAGAAGCATGTGTAGATGATACATTACAAAACAAGGAAGAAGGAATAAATGTTGAATTTGAACCTAATACATGAAGCTTACTATAAGTGTCTATTGTTTATAGTTGGAAACTAGATTTATCTAATACATACAGATTTCCCATCACCTTCTCTACTGCTAGGATTGCATCACTCTTCAGGTTTAAAACAAGCAATAGTTAGGATAAAAATAAACTTCAATTTGTATAGTAATTGCCAATTTTCTAACTGATAATAGGTTATATTTAAATGTTGGGATGTGTAATGCTTATTTTAGAACAAAAACTTGATATAAGCTAATATCTCCTTTTGTGATGAATGGGTTTGATATTGCCATTAGGTAAATAAATTGATGTGAAATCACTCATAACAATTGGTTTGACAAATAATGAAAGATTTGAACTCATGTGGTTAGATCACTAGTATCCACTAATCTAAATCTAGTAATGATATAGCTCAAAATGCATAAATCATAACAGTACCTACAAAATCATCAGAATGAGTAAAATTAATCTAAGATAAGACATTTAGTTCATTTCCTTTGATGAATTTTTTGCAACTTCTTTTATATCGTGCTACTAATTTTAGTTGTCCATTCTTGTTCTTTATTAATGGCTAGATTTATTTTCATACAAATCAATTTGATTATTAGGCATATTTGTGTTGACAACATTTGTGTACATTTTATTACATTGAAACAAACCTTTTTAACCTTTTAGCTCTTTAAACCAATTTGGATAACCATGCAATTTAAAGAAGGTTTACTTAACATGACAATTGGCTTTACAATTTTCACAAAATCTATCAAATTTCTTTCCATAATATTTCCTTCTTTCAGGTGTGCCTTTCCTCCTTGCTTAGTAACTTGTCCTCTGGCATACATTGCACTTTAATCATGCACATTAGTATATGCAATATGAACTTCTCTCTGCTTCTCAACCTCAACTCTATGGAATAGGCTTTATTCACACTAGGTAAAGGATCCATAAGAAATATTTGATTTCTCACATGATCAAAAGCCTCATTCAATTCCATTAAAAACTACATTAATTGTTCATGCAATCTATATCAATCATCTATTTATTAGCACCACAAATACATTAATAAACAAGCTAATCCTTCCTAAAGTTTCTTCATGCTATTGTAATATTGCATAACAGATTGATTTCCTTGAGAAAGTAAAGTAACCTATCTTTGGATCAAACAAAGCATACAGACCATTAATCTTTGTTCCATTTTCTCCCATAGTTCTTTAGCAGTTGTTGCATATATATAATACTTCAACTAGATCCTTGAATATCACATTGAGTATCCAATAGAATTGAGTATAGCTCTCAGAATAACTGAACTGAACTAAACCAAAAAATTAAACTGGTATTGGTACTAAATTGAAAATAAATGAATTCTTTTTGAATATCAAACCAAAATCAAAATAAAAAATTTTTAAGACTGGTTCTTTATTAATAACTAGACTGAGAACTTGAAACCAACTTGAATTGAACTGAACTTATATATATATATATATAACTTAAAATATGAGCATTAAATTTTTTATAGATAATATATTTATTCAATTGATATATGTAAATTATACATTATCAGATTATATAGTTATATTATATATATTAACATTAATTATAATACTATTGCATTTTAAGTAATATATGATATACTGTATAATTACAGTTATAAGTATATGTAGTTATAACCAATATATAATATATAGCCTAGCTACATATATACAATATACAGTTTAACTATATATCATATCATGCACTATTTATGTATAATTTTTTGTGAACCAGTACTCATGTGTAATTTATAAAAAACTATTATTGATATATTGATCTCAATTTAATATATTGCATTAATTTTATTTTTATGGGATATAATAATGATACAAAATTTTATGAGATAGATTAGAATTTATTTGGGTATGAAAATTTTATTTTTTAAATTTAGAACTGAGATTAATTGAATTAAATTGAACCAAATTAGATCAATTAGAATTGAATAACCGAATTGAACTGAATTAATTTTTTCAATCTAATTTAATATGGTATTTTATTTTTTGGTCTCAATTCTTGTCCTTTAATTTTTAAAGGTTTGATGATTTGGTATGATCCTAATGTTATCCAGGATGTGACCATACAATCAAGTTTCCAAGATGTGGCAATACAATCAACACTTAATCACTACACAAAATCAACTGAATCCTCATTAGGTTTAGGACAGCTTCCATTAATGAAACTAATTTCCACTTGCTCTTAAAGCTAATTTAATAGGTTTACTCCATGATAGATAATTCTGACCAGTTAATGGAGTCATAACAAGAACCATATCTGGATGATCTGAACTTGGAGTAGTATAGGATCATACTTAGTATTTTCCATTCCTCCTCTCGCATTAATAAATTTATCTATAGCTGATTAATCTCGACAAAATGAAAGATCCATATCAGAGAGTGTTACCATGAACAAAGTCAAGATATTGAGTTTGTAGTCAACACAGTAGTGGTGGTGATCAATGCAAAAGAAACAGAGGCAAGCATAATGGAACAGTAAATGAAGAAAAAAAAATAGTAAAAATCCTATTGCTTATTCATATATATATTTTGTCTCTCCCCCCAATGTTAATAGAAATTCATTTACGTTGGCTAACTAAATTTTCGTCAAGATAACTGTCTAGATAATGATTCCAACTAATCCAACTTTGAGTTAGATTAACAAGCTACAATTCTGCTTATCCACATAACAGCTTTGTTAACATGTTACATCAAACTAATATAACTGTTGCAACTAGCTGTTATAATGTAAATATAAACATGTATAAACCATTACGTGTTTGACATTTTTTAGTCATAAAAGTATTAAAAAATCAAAGCAACAGTTTTAAATTATTTTTTCAATAATATCTAAAATGATATTTTTCAAAAAAAATTCAATATAAAAGTATCAAAATAGCAAAACAACAGTGTTAAATTACTTTTTTTTTTCAAAAACATCTAAACTGATATTTTTCAAAAAAAAAAAAGTTTCAATATAAAAGTATCAAAATAGCAAAACAACAGTTTTTAATTACTTTTTTTTTTCCCAATAACATCTAAAATGACATTTTTTCAGGAAAAAAAAAAGTTTCAATATCAAACAGACTCTCTAAACAGTCTTTTTACAATTGGATAGTTTAATAAATCAATTAATTGGTCAATTTTTTTAATTTGATTAGTTTTATTGATTTAAGCAATTCAATTCAATAGTTTAAAGTAAAAATTATAAAAATATTATTAGTTAAAAATAAAAAATTTCATATAATAGAAATATGTTTATAATATTTAAAATAAAAAAATGAATCTAAAAATCAGTCTATCCCGTTAATGATTTTACTGCTCCGATTAGTCTAGTTTAATTGTAAAAACCTTGTTTGTAAGCAATTACAAGAACATTTCGATTTTCTTTCCGCTTGAGCTTTGATGAAGAATATGCTGAACTGAATTGATGATGCTTGAATGATGGAACGAAACAAAAATGTATTCCAATTATGGAGGTAGAGCACAACACAAATTGCAAAGATTCTCATTGAATAAACAGTATAGTTACAATCTTCTTTTTTTTTTTTGACGGTGACTGAAATTCCAAAGCCACATCTTGGCTTTAGGGTATTTTACAAGACACAAATATAAAATTCTTTGGTACTAAATCTTATTTATTGAACACCCACATGACCAAATACAAGCTCTTGAAGATGACCAAAACACCAGATACACAATTAATGTATTTTGAACCAACAAAAGAAATTGGAAGCCCCATATTTTGGAGATAGACCATCAATGGTCAGAATGACATGTTCATCATGTCCATGCTCAAGCTCTCCATCATCACCTTCTCCATGAATCCACAATTGTTGGGTGCTACTCTCTTGAAGCTTGCCATATTCCTGGGCTTGAATGAGCAGGAAGAGAGTGGAAGAATTGGGATGTTCTCACAATTGCATATTTCAATCATGTACCCATCTGGATCATGGAAGAAAAATTGTTCTACCTTGTTGCCATCGTCTTCCACCAATGCTGTCACATACCTCATTCCCATTTCTTGGAGTCTCCACTTAACAACTCCAACATCTGTGCACTGTGCAATAACATTTTATTAATATTCTATATATTATTCCAAAACTAGCCAACATTCCTACATTTTTGTGTTGGATATATAATATTAAAAAAAAATTAATATTTACCTGGAAGGAAATGTGATTATCCTTGGGATTTATAGGACGTGGTTCAATAATGGGGTCAAATTCATCAATGGCTGGATTCTCAATCAGATGTATCCCAATTCCATAATTGTACAACCTACAATACATGCAAATAAGCCAGTGGGTTAACTCTTCATATTAAGCATTGAGTTGTGGATGTGAATTTGTCTATTGATTAAAGAGGGTAAAAAAGAAAAAAGAACTTAACCAAGATCAATTGAAATAAGTCAGTGATTTCTTGATATTTAACTACTTTGTAATGTACAAGACTATGAATTATGTAACACTAGAAAGAAAACTTTGTTTCAATTGAAAAACTGTAACTCAATGATCAATAAGAAGAAAATGATTGAAATATGAAAAGCACTTCAGTCTTCAGCAAGAATGTATCCATTTTGTATATGATCAAGTTTGTCTTTAATACAAAATATTCATGTTATATTGTAATGATAAAGAATATGTAAAGATTTGAATGCCTCACTTACCATACTGTGAAGCGGCTATTCTCAATCTCTAGGCTCCTAGCAAAGGTCACATTACATATATAAACAAAGAGAGGGAGATGGTAGTGAATGAAGAAAAAAAAGAACTAACCAAGCTCCATTGAAATTGAAAGAAGACGGACGTTTGATAAGAACAAAGCCCAAGACATCCTCATAGAAGCGCACAGATTCCCACACGGATCTGCAGAGCAAAGACACATGATTCAAAGACAGAAGAGGCAATGCCTCAAAGCTGCTCACTTCCTCAATCTCCATCTCTGCTCTCCAAGACTATTTGGCTAGCTAGTAGTAGACTAGTTCCAGCTTTTGCTCTTTCACTTACTCAACTCAAGCTGAAGCTGAAGCTCAAATTAAATTTCTGATACATAACAAACTAGCAATGCTTCTTTTTATAGTAGGCTGGAAATATCTTAGTAGTTTCAATTCAAATTCACGACTCTTCTTGAATGTTATTGTCGTTGTGGGTGATGAGGAACTTTCCTAGCAGATTCTCTCTAATCACTCATCAAGACAAAATGGAATGCACATGCAGTCATATGTATTAAAAAACAAGTGAGAGATGGTGAAAAAAATGATATAACGAGTAACCTTTTTTGTTTATTGCGTTGGTAATTCCAGGTGCAGTTAACTAAAGAGATCAAGTGCCTTCAATTTTGATTCGGCAGTTCCCTTACGTGTAAGGTGTTTTGTTTATATGTGCTTAATTGTTGTACAAGATTATACTTGGTCTAATGCTCTCTTAGGCTTGCAACATCTTCAGTTAAATTTGCTGAGCAATTGTTCCATCATAGAGAGTGTGAAGAACCCTGAAATAACTACTTAACTAGAGTCCTTTGAGCAAGCTTATACTGACAGCCCTCGCTTGTAGAGGATCAGTTGATGAAATTGTCGTCTTTATATGTTCGGTAATCATGCATATTTACGAGCAAGCTCAAGATTATTCTCGCATTTGCTAGGCAATTGTTGCCATTGCTTGCTTAAAGTATGCAATTGAAAGCAACAGGCATACCTTTTCTTATACACTTTTTGAGTTGATTTCAAATCATATGCAGTACCTTGTTGGCTTCGAAGAACTAGGGGGTCGAAGTTGACATTTAAGACCAACAGCTTGATGTATAATACTTCTTAAGCCAATCCATTTTTAACAAAAGCTCATGGTTTCTAATCTTCTATTTGTAGGATGGACTTTTTAGCGAGATGCAAATGAATTTTACTTCCTCTTGAATTCAGTACTCGAATTAAGCGCTCTTAGAATTATATGTAGAACTTGACTTGAGTATTATAAAAAATTTTTAGATAAATTTTTTTTGTTAATATTGATGCAAGTAAACTCACATTGTTTCTTAATTACTATATTTTAATATTAATATATTTAAAATTACTTTGAAACTTATACATCATATACAAGTCAATCAAGTGAAATATTTTATTATTAAACTTGGCTCAGCTTGACTAAGAAAATAGAATTAACATATTTAAAATTATAATCCCTGAATGGTTGTTTACATCCATAGTTAATTTTTAGTGAATTAAGTGGAATAATAAGTAAAAAGGTTTTTTTTTTTTTTTTTTGTTGGGGGGGGGGTAGGGGGAGGGGGGGAGCATAAAGAATATAATTTACAAAACCAAAAAAATTTATTGGATATTACCTTTAAAGGCAATATATTTTAAATTACAAAAACATAAGCCATATTTTCCATCCAATCTTATAGTATATTGCATGACATGAGGCTGTCCAATCCAAGTCAACAATATCCAGAGCCATCTTCTGATGTACAATATCCGCGTTACGGTTCTTCTGTCAGTTTCTGTCCGTAAAAGTGTTATAGCTGCCAATCGTATGCAACAAAAATACACGGAATTTTAGAATGTAAAATGGACCTTTGAACACTTTATGGGTCAGATATTTGAGACTCGTTTACCTTTGAAATGCGTCGATCCATTCAGTAATTGCAATTTGGAAGTAACATTAAGCACCATGCGTTTGCGTGGATATTTTTGTATCAATGGCACTTTTTATCAGAACAAGTAAAGATCGCAAGTGAATCCACCTGGGTTAAGTAAATTCAGATGGAATTATTTTTAGACTAAGTTTTTTTTAATGGATTAGAATCAGTCAAATTAAATCGAGTTATCAAATCAAAATACATGAAAAAAATCTATATTATTTTAGATTTTAAGTGGGTTAATCAAATTATTCATATTTTGATTTTGAAAAATTTTTAAATAATTTAAATTAAGTCAATTTAGATCAAATTAGTATCAAAATAATTTAAGTTCATCTTATAGAATGAGTTAGAGTTGAATCAGGTTTGATTGAAAAAATTTTAAAGCGTTTTAGTAGTTTCAAATTTTTTCTAGGTTGGATCGAGTTTGATTCTTTTTTTAAAAAATATTTAAATTAAATTTTCGAGTCAAATAAGAAACTATCGACTCTAAACTTACTTCACCTTAAGGGGTTGGTTCATAGTTACAATCTTTGTAAATTCATGATCTATTTAGAGGTAACAATATTTAATCGAACTTGAAATTGTCCAAAAAAACAAGTGACTTGAACCTGATCAAAATTTGAACACACTTAAAATAGTGCAAATCTAAAATGATCTAAAAAAATTTTTAGTCGATGGTGAATTTGACAAGTTAGATCAAACTAACAGCTTGATACAAATATTATTGTGATAATATTATTTTTTATATATAATTTGATAGGCACTAGAAATTTAGCACCAAGATATTATTAACAAATATTTGAGGAAAAAATTTATATCATAATTTATATTATATGCTCATTTATTATAATATAAATTTTTTACTCGAACATTTTGACCATAGGTTTTTAAATGATTTAATATATAAAAGAAATTTTTCATAAATTTATTTATTCTTTATAATAATTGTGATATATTTAATTTTGTAATAATAAAATCATATATTAATATAAAATTAATTTTATCACATAAATTTTTATTATAATACACAAAATTTCTTATAATGAGTGGTTTGTTATAATTGAACATTGTATGCTCATTTGTGAATCAGTTTAAATTATAATATATATCTTGAATGTAATTATATACTATTTATTTAAATTGTTTATTTTCATTATATATAGTTATTTATTTAAAAAATAAATATATTTAATTTATTAAGTATTTAAATAAAAATAAAAATTTTTAATCATATGTTCTATTTCTATAAAATATATCTAATTAAAAATATTTTTAAAAAATTATGAAAAAATATTATATAAATAATTAATAACTAAAATAAACATTTTAAAATATTTGTATGCAAATTCAATGAATGATCCGAATTTGTCTAAAATTTGAGCGACCCAACCCAAAAATATCTCAATCCCATTATATGTGATTGCAATCATAATTTAAATCTATAGTAGCAATAGTGTTCATACATTGGTAAAAATGTTTCACACTATAGTGTTTTGATTGATAGAATTCGACACTATAAGAGTGCAATAATTGTATTCCACATTCTTGTAATAGTGTCGCACCTTATAAGTGCATAGCAATAATATCCATACATGATTATATGCTTGCCTATATATGATGGTTTGGATAGTAATGTCCTACATTATGAGAAAGCTTAACAATGTTCCTATGTAGAGGAAACACAATAGTGTTCCATACCATAAAGGCAAATAGGACTTATATGGCGTGAACATTACCTAAAGGTGTCATTATGAAGCCGCATTTACAAGGGAACTCTATTGACAGCAACAAGCAAAAAGGTTGTGATACTAATTTTTTTTGTCTTGATATTTTGTATTTTGCAATATTTAATTTGAGGCTTTAAGCCTATTTCCAACAACCAAAAACTCTTATCTCCTCTCTAAACTAAGTTTAAAAACTCCAACAAACCCAAACACTGAGAGCTAATGAAACCTTATAAGACTTCTGAAAATAAAGAACTTATAAAAAAGACGAAAGCATGAAGGCTACTCAAGATTGTCAGCATGAACCCTCATAGTGTCCATCCAATGTAAGGCAACTAAGAGTGTTAATATGAACTCTAATAATTACACTAAAAAGTGACTCTCTAAGAACCTAAAAGAAATAAGAGGCTACTTGAATACACCTAGAATAAGAGTCTAGCCAACACTTAGCCACTTGTGACATTGGTGGTACTATGGACTACATTAAGGTAAAGTTAAAATAATGCGCTTCTAAAAGGAGACTTTAGGCAACTCTAACAAGGCTATCAAGCGTCTCTTGAAGACTTCTTTTAGAAAGTCCTCTATGAATCATAAATGGCCTCACACTTTAGGGCAAACTCCTAAAAGTGTTTGTAATAACACTAAAGGTGCAGAATCCCTAACATGGTCTGTCATTAAAATGGAAGCAAACTCATCGGCCAAATAAGTAAAAATAATAAAAGCTCCACAATTCACCTTAATCGGTTAGACAAGTAAATTAAAGGATTTCATTATCTCATATAAAGACAACATATTATCCCTTCACACATACACCAATCAATGAGGTAAATTTAACGACACACTATAAAGATACTTAACACTAGTTGTTGGACTAGGCTGATCAAAACTAAGTCAAAACTCTCTTTTGATTTTGACAATATAGATTGTAAGGTTCTAATACCAATTTTAAGTATTGTTCTTACAGGATTTACATTAGGAACTCGTTGAAAGTTGAATGAAAGTAAAAAGCTTAAAGTATGGAAAGGAACTCCTAAATCATCATAGTGACTCAGAGGTCGTGACCGTTATTCTTAGAAATCTTTGGAACATTTGATTTAGTTTGATTCGCGATAGGATTTATGGTGGATGTCGTGACTGTTACATTCAAATGATTATGGAAGGAATTCAAGCAACTAATAAGGACAAGCCATATGTCAAAGGAACCATTAGAAGCTCAAAAGTCATAACAGTATGATCTGCTTTAATCAAAATCTCCAATCAACCAGTTTATTTCTTAGTCAAAGTCGTAGATAGTACTTTAACCCATAACTACGATATTCAACCTTTTTTAGAGGGATCCAACAGGTGAGGGACCAATGTCAAATTGCCACGTGCAACTAGTCGTTAAACATAATTGAAGTTCTTGATCGCAAATGAGCAAAATCCAATATGAATTATGACTCTCGACTAAGACTGGAGTATAGCCAATGTGATCTTAGTCTGACAAGCATTAAATGTTGAATTTTGCCACTGACTTAGGAGTTTGATGGTAGGAACCCATAAATACACCATTAAATGGTCTTAAATGCTAGAGAATAACAATTTATTATGGCCAAACTCTTGCAAATTTATTTCTCAACTCTCAACTCTTAATTTCTTTGTACTTGGGTTGTAAAAGTTAGGTGTGAGCCATTAAACACCATTAGGTTTGGGTTTTGGAGTGATCCTTATATTAAAAACTCTTATTTAGGTTAAGTGTGAACCTTGGGAAAACATTTGTAAATGTCATGTGTTAGCCTTGGAAAACACATTTTGTAAGTTAACTGTAAGCTTGTAAAACGTCATTAAGTGATAGTGAAATACCTAATTGAAAGAATTAGGGAATGGATGTATGGTTAGTTAATACCCAAACTACTACAAATCTCGTATATTACTTTTTCTCTTACTCATTTCTCTAAACTTATAATCATTCACACTCCTTCTAAAATTTAAAATTTTCACCAATTCAACCCCTCATTTTTTATGTACAAGGACCAACAAGTGGTATTAGAGCTTAATTTTAATTCAAGTTTTAATTATGTGAGAAAAGATCAATGGCATAAGAAGGAATCCACTCTCACCTCAAACCTTTCATTGATGGATTCGATCATACTTATTGAAAATATAGAATGAAAATCTACCTTGATAGTGATGTGTTTGATTTGTGAAATATAGTTGTAAAGGAATGGAAGCCACCCACTAAAGTGGTGGATGGTAGTGAATAATTGATCCTAAAAGAAGAAAAGATTGAAGCTCATAGGAAGACAAATGGGAAGAACAAGAGGGCAATGACAATTCTCCTAAGTTTGACGTCAATAGAAGAAATTGATAGAGTTCAACATTGTCAAACCACACATGGAATATAAAAAGCTTTATAGAACTACCATGAGGGCACAACATTTATGAAGTCTAATAGATTAAAGATATATATGACTAAATGGGAGCTCCTTATAATGGAGGAGAATGAGCCCATCACCGACATGATAAATAAATTCCTTGTCATTGTTAACAACATAAAAAAGTATGGAAGAGTTCTCACCAATCATGAGGTAAACACCAAAATCCTTGTTGGCCCTAGGCAACAAGAAGGGGGAGGGAGAGGGTGGGCAATGGGGTTGAATTGGTATATAAAAATTAAGACAAGAAGATAGAGAAGAGAATGAGTAGAAAGTAGACACGAGATTTATAGTGGTTCGGGTATAATTGACCCTACGTCCACTCCCCAATTCTTAGCAATTGGGTGTTCCATTATCTACCAATGGTGTTTTCAAGCTTACACCAAACTTTTACACTTGTGTTTTGAAGGCTTACATAACAACCTTTACACTTGTGTTTTGAAGGCTCACACAACAATCTTTACACTTGTGTTTTAATAAGCTCACACAATAATATCTCTTAGTGTTTTTACAAACTCACACTACAATTTCTACAAAATGGTGTTTATGCTCACACTAAACAATGTCTAAAAGAATAGAAAAGATTGAGTAGCAAAATTGCAAGAGTTTGGTTACAAAGTTAATAATTCTCTTGCATTTACATATGTTTGGTGAGGTATTTATAGCATCTACCCACTAAAGAGACGTTGCAAGAAAACTGGTACAAAATCTTCAAAGTATGCTAGCCAGATTTTTGCATTAAATGCTTGACAATCCTAATTCGCGGTCGTTACTTCTCGTTAGCGGTCACGAAATCCAAATTCTATACAAAAAAACCCATTTTCTATCTAACGACTAGTCTACGTGGCAGTTTCTCTTTCACCTGCTCACAAAAGTAGCGATCGCGATTTTTCTTGTACAGGATGCGACTTAGGACGTAAATTCCTCTGTCAAAAATGCTCATCTTCTTCTTCAAGATTCACAGTTGCTACCCATAAGTTGTCATCGCAATTTTTATCTTCCAACGATTACCTAGGACATCTGTCAGGCTGTGGTTGTGGACTTGATTCCCTCTTGAGTTTGCTTCAAAATTCGCAGTCGCAATTGAGGCATGACTCACACTGCGAATTCGTCTATGACTTTGACTTTCCTTTTTTTGAAATGGTTGCGACAAAGAAGTGATCCGCGAATATGTCTATCTATTTTGTCAACTTGTCTTGGTCTAGTTCGCGATCGCAAATTATAAGGCACTAGCCTACTTTGGAGATTTTTAACTTCATCTAACTTTTAATGTAAAGACTAACTAAAAACTGCAAAACAACACTTAATTTCAAAATATTAGAATTGATCAATCTCCTTTGTCAAGATCAAAAAAGGTCCAAGACTTAGGGTTAACCACCATAGTCCAACAATCTCCCCCTTTTTGATTTTGACAACATAGATTGATCCTAAGTGAAAAATAATGCAAAAAAGTAAAGTTGGAGTATTACATGAATGAATGTTTAAGAAGAAAACTTCTAAGTATGGCATTCAATCAATCAAGGGAAATTTCTAAAAAGCTAAGTATGATGCTCCCCTTTAACATATGTTGTAATTTTCAAGTTGACATTCCCCAATATTCCCCTTTAAACTTAAATACTTATCTCTCCCCCTTTGGCAAGATCAAAAAGAGGATGTAAGAGGGAAATGAGAAATAATTATAAGCATACATAAAGAGTAAAAGAAGAATACTTTTATAAAGGTAAAATGCATCAACACATAAGATAATGTATTGCAAGGAAACAAATTTTTATTTATATAACTATGGGATCACAATATTTGTTAAACAAAAAGCATAAAGAAAACAAGAAAAAAAAATACAAAAGATCCCTAATCTAGAGAAGTGGAGAATCATTATCATCTCTAAAAGATACTTCCTCTTGCGCTTGTGTTGCTCCCTCGGCTTCATCCCCATCCTCAACTTCATCTTTGTTTCCATCTCTATCTTGCGTATCTTCAAATTCGGTGAAGTCCGGAAGGTGGCAAGGAGGAACTCCTAATTTCTCTTGGAGATCCACCATATCTCTGTGAAGGTATGAAAGGAAGAGGAACCTTCTCTTCATCATCCTCATCAGTTTACCAACTTTTGATCAATGGTGGCAAGAGATAACTTCGTCTTGGTTTTTAGTTGAGGATGAGGGACTTGTATAGTGCCTTCTTCAATGTGAAGCCTCTTTCTCTTCGAACCTTGTGAGGTTCCATCTTTTTTGCTCATATTTTCCAAGGGTATAAACATATGTGTCCGAATGAATAGCTTTAGTTTTATAAGGTAAGTGAGGTCTAGGAAGTTTTGAGATGGAAAGAGCTTCTTAGTGAGGAATTTCTTTTTTTCCTCATTAAGAGCTCTAACAAATCAGTAGATGGTTGTAATGTGGAAGGGCAAGAGAAATTAGTTTTTTGGTTTTGTACTTATGTGGATCAATTGATCCATAAGATATCGGTCGGTTTTGATCTGTTTATTTTTGACAAGGTAAAACAAGAATGCCAAGTCTTTTTGAGACATCTTCTCATTATCATCACCTCTTGCGTTTATAAAGAAGGTGATGATGTGATGAAGGATCCAAAGGGGTAGGGATTTGATGTGTTTGGCTAAGGAAGATTTTGGGTCGTGTTTGGTTTCGATGGAGATTTTCGACCAATACTCGGAATAGATGACGTCAAGTGTGGAGATTATGAAAGAAATTTGTTCTCTAACTTGCAAGTTAAAAATAGAAGATAATTCATCGAAGGTAATGTAAAAAGGATCGCCAAAGGCCCAAAACACTAACCCATATTGTCCTGCTCTCGAATCGGCTTTTCAGCTCAGTTGCACGGTGCACATAAATTCTCGTACAATCTCTTCGTATCCGAGTTCATCTCAGAAGATGAACTCATTCTAGCCTAAGTTGAAGAGGAAAACACGTATTTTGACATTGATACCTAAGGTTTCTAACATAAAGGTTAAGCGTATCTTGTTTGGGAGAATGACCTTAGAAGAGTTTGCCTTGAATATATCTTTTTCTTCCTTAGTTATTCCCTTCATGAGATAGAGGGCAGGAAGTGCAAAGGGTTGAGCCACTGTCTTCCCTTTGTCTGCCTTAGAGAGCTTCTTTGGAGCCATAGCAAGAGATGAAGAGAGCTTGATGATTTAAAGAGATTTGAGAGAAAGAGTTGATGTTTGGAAGTGAAGTGATGAAAGTACTGTTGAAGGGGGTATTTATAGCCTTTGAAGGAGTGTGAAAACCACCATAAATGGCTAGAAATGGATTGAATGAAGAAAGCAAATGGTTGGCAGTCAAATTACTTAATTGCCTAGGCGGTTACTCTAATTCATGTCTGCGAATTCATGGGTCGCGATCGCGAATTTTGGAAAATGTGAGTAACAGACAAATTTTCCTCTGGAATAAGCATCTTAACGGTCAAAATTTTGAAAAACATACCAAAATTCGCGGTGGAGCATAAATTTCGCGACCGTGAATTGATGTTTGACAACCGAGTGAAATTGACTTGTAATTCGCGACCGTGAGGAAGGAATAGTGACCATAAATTATTAGTCATTAATAAAAAATAGTTGAATTTTTAAAAAGCATTGTGAGCCACTTAACTCTATCACCCACAAATATCATAAATCAACAAATATCAATACACATAGCAATGTTTCACATAACAGAAAAAAAAATTTTACTTTAGGCAGCTTTCATCAAGCATTCCTAATTCTCTTTTAATGAAGTTCAACCTTTCTTCATTTAGAGGTTTAGTGAAAATATCTGCAAGTTGATGATTTGTGCCAATAAATTCCAACACAACATCACCTTTTTGCATATGATCTCTAAGAAAATGATGTATAATATTTATGTGCTTACTTCTAGAATGTTGGATGGGATACTTAGAGAGATTAATAGCCCTTGTGTTATCACATTTAATGGGAATGTGATCAATTACTTTGCCAAAATCCTTCAATTGTTGTTTCATCCAAAGAACTTAGGTGCAACAACAACCCGTTGCCATATACTCAGCTTCCACAGTGGATAAGGCAACCGATACTTGCTTTTTACTAAACCAAGAAACTAGACATTCACTTATAAATTGGCAAGTCTTGAAAGTGCTTTTTCTATCTAATAAACTGTCTGCGTAATCTGTATCCGAATACCCTACAAGGCTAAAAGAAGAATCCCTATAATACCATAACCCTAAGTGTATAGTGCCATACAGATATTTAAAGATCCTTTTAACAGCATTCAAATGAAATTCTCTAGGAGAGGATTGGAACCTAGCACACATGCAAACACTAAACATGATATCTGGTCTAGAAGTAGTAAGATAAAGTAGAGATCTGATCATACCTCGATATCTCTTTTCATTTACTACCTTACCCGATTCATCCTTATCTAGAATGATGGTACCACTCATGGGCGTTTTAGCTACCTTGCAACCATCTATGCCAAATTTCTTTAGTATCTCATTTGTGTACTTGGCTTAGTTGATGAAGATCCCTTCCTTGGATTACTTGATTTGTAGACCGAGAAAGAACTTGAGCTCTCTCATCATGCCCATTTCAAATTCCCTAGTCATAGATTTAGCAAATTCTTCACAAAGAGATTCATTAGTAGCACCAAAAATGATATCATCAACATAGATTTGAACAATTAATATATCATGCTTAAGCTTTTTGACAAAAAGTGTGATGTCCACCTTTCTTTTCTCAAAATCATGTTTTAAGACAAATGAACTAAGTCTTTCATACCAAGCTCTTGGAGCTTGTTTCAATCCATATAAGGCTTTGTTCATTTAAAAACATGGTTTGGAAAACAATGAGACTCAAAACCAGGAGGTTGTTCAACATAGACTTCCTCCTCTATAATGCCATTCAAAAAAGTACTTTTCACATCCATTTGAAAAAGTTTAAAATTTATATGACATGCAAATGATAAAAAGAATCCTAATGGCCTCTAATCTTGCTACGGGGGCAAAGGTTTCATAATAATCTATGTCTTCCTCTTAGTTGTATCCCTTAGCAACTAATCTAGCTTTGTTTCTAGTAATGAAACCTTGCTCATCTAACTTGTTCCTAAACACCCACTTACAACCTACAATTGGGTGTTCTTTAGGCCTAGGGACAAGTTCTCATACCTTGTTTCTCTCAAATTGGTTGAGTTCTTCTTGCATAGCAAGTACCCAACTTTCATCATCAAGAGCCACACCAATTGATTTTGGCTCAAATTGAGAGAAAAATGCAAGATTATTATCTAAAAGATGAATTTGAGATCTAGTACTTACACCCTTAGATGTATCACCAATGATCAAGTTCTTAGGGTGATACTTGGAAAATCTCCAATCTTTGGGTAGATCCTAGCTTGGCTCCACTTGTTGTTGATGATGTTAGTCTTCATCTACTCTTGATGAATCACTTTCTTCTTTATCTTTATCAACTCTTCTTATAAGATCATCCAATTCCAGGCTTTCAAGATCACCTACAAGATCATCAATAAACATACCTTTCCCAAGATCAAGTTTACTAGATTAATCAAAAATAACATTCATAGATTCTTTAACTACCATTGAACTTTTGTTAAAGACTTTATATGTTTTGCTTGTGGTGGAATAACCTAAGAAGATTCCTTCATTGGTCTTGGAGTCAAATTTCCTAAGATTATTCTTGGTGTTCAAAATATAGCACTTACATCCAAACACTATAAGGTATGATATCTTGGATTTTCTACCATTCCATAGCTTATAAGAAGTTTTATTAAGAATGAGTCTTTTAAAAACTCTATTTGCAATATAACATGCAGTGTTAATGGCTTCAGCCTAAAAGTAATTTGGTAGAGAATACTCATTGAGCATTGTTTTAGCCATTTCTACCAATGTTCTGTTTTTTCTATCTACAACACCAATTTGTTGTGGTGTTTTAGGAGCTGAAAAATTATGAAAAACTCAATTCTCTAGGCAATAATTTTCAAAATACTCATTTTGAAATTCCTTTCCATGGTCACTTCTAATAGAAGATATCAAGTAACCTTTTTCATTTTGAACCCTTTTGCAAAGCTTTAAAAAGCATCAAATAAATCATTCTTATGAGCTAAAAAAGATACCCAAGTAAACCTAGAGTAGTCATCTATAAGGACTAATGCATAGTGTTTTCTGCCTAGGCTAGCACTCCTAGTGGGTCCTATCAAGTCCATATGTATAAGTTGAAGAGGTCTAGTTGAACTTACAATATTTTAAGCTTTGTGAGAGGCATGTTATTGCTTCCTTATTTGTCATGGACTACATGTCTTGTCTTTGGAGAAATTAAGCTTTGGAAGTCCTTCCACTAGCTTTCCTTTAGATAGGCTTTAAAGAAGATCCATGTTTGCATGACCAAGCCTTCTATGGCATAACCAAGCTTCATTGCTCATAGATACAAGACACTTAAAGATTGGTTAGCCAAATTGTCTAAGTCAATTGAGTAGGTATTGTCTTTCCTTTCACCCTTGAAAATAACCTCATCATCCACTAATGTGGTGACTCAGCATTCCCTAAGATCAAAGGTGACTTTATTACCTTTGTCACACAATTGACTGACACTTAACAAATTATGTTGTAGGCTACTAACTAAAAGAACATTATCAATTAAAGAACATCCATTCTTACCAATGGTTCTAATGCCAATTACCTTACCCTTGGCATTGTTACCAAATGTGACATCTCCACCTTCTTTTTCTTTCAATGTCGTGAATAGTTTTCTATTTCCAGTCATATGCTTGGAACATTCACTATCCACATGACAATTGTTTGATTTGGTGGTTGCCACATTCCCCTACATAACAATAGTAAGTGACCTTTTCTTAGGTACCCAAGCATACTTGGGTCCTTGCGGGTTAGAAGATGAAGGATCCTCTAATTTGAGGTGACCTTTTCTAATATAGTAATGAATATTAATATGTCCAAATCTCATGCAATAATGGCATTAGAGTTTAGACTTAGGAATCTTTGGCATTGGAGTTTAGACTTAGGAATCTTTCTCCTTTACACAAATTTAGTATGAGTAGGAGGCCTTCTCATACCTGGGTCATGTGAATGCATGCATGAACATGTATGATGAGTGGGAGTAGAGAATTTCTTACAGGAGTGACCATGCTTTTTATTGTAAATGTAGGCATGGTTAGCTCTTTGAGTATTGGCTCTAAAGCTTGGGAGAGTCTTCCTTTTGCCCTTAGGCTTAGGAGGCTTAGTGCTAAGAGCACTTTTTTTCCCAATTACCCCAATGCTTAATGTTTGAGGTTCTAAAGATATAACAAATGTGGTATGAGAATTGAAGCCTAAACCATGTTTAACTAGCGGTGGTCTTTATGACATAATCAGTGTGTCCAAGGCTTCTTTTCCTTTATGGAACTTGAAGATTGAGCTTCTAAGCTCAATGGCTTCTCCTTTAAGAATGTCATTCTCCTTTCTTAATGAAGCCATTGAAGAAGATGATGTGAAAAGTTTTTCTACTGATTTTTTGAGTTCTTCATTAGAAGTCCTCAACTCATTTACAAGATCACTAAGAGTCTTGTATTCATCTTCTAATTTTAAATACCTTTTCTTGTAAGTTTTTACTTATGACTTGTATTTGTCACACCTCATGTTTAGAGCCTCTAGAAGCTCTTCATCTATCTCATCAATTTCAAAATCATAATGAGAATGGAAAGAAACACTAACATCATTTGTAGAGTCTTCTTGTACCATGAAACAAATGTTGGCAACCTCTCCTTCTTCCTCTTCTTCACTTGAGCTATCGTCCCAAGTGGCTGAAAAACTCTTCTTCTTCTCCTTGCCCCATCTCTTCTTCTTCTTTAATTTAGGACACTCATACTTGATGTGGCCTTGCTTGCCACATTCATAGCAAGTGACATCGTTAGATTTCTCTCTTAGACTAGGAGTTATCTTCTTGAAGCGTTTTATTTCTTTTCTTCTTTTGATAAACATCCTTTGTCCTCCTAGAGAGCATTACTAGCTCCTCTTCTTCCTTGTCACTTTCTTCATCACTAGAGGTGATTTATACCTCTTTCTCCTTTGTTGAAGACTTAAAAGCCAGAGTTCTTCTTTCCTTTTCTTGTTTATCTCTTTGGCCTCTTAGCTTCTTCATTTGTTCATCCTTTTGTAAGGCCAACTCATGAGTCAAGAGTTTGTCTATCAACACGTCGGTTGGAACCTTCCCAATATCTGAATTGGACTCTTATATGCTATAAACTCTAGCACTAAATTTATCTAGAGGAAGAGTTTTGAGGACTTTTATGTTTACCTCATAGGTGATAAGAGCTCTTCTAAATTTCTTCATGTTGGTGACAATGGACAAGAGCCTATTTGTCATTTCTGTGATGCTCTCATTGTCCTTCATCATGAAAAGTTCTCATTCGGTGACATACATCTCCAAATGGCTTGATTTGACTAAAGTTATGCCCTTATGATAGTTCTCTAGAGTCTTCTAAATGGCATGTGTAGTTTGACAATGTAGCACTCTTCTAATCTCTTCTCTAGAGAGAAAGCTTAGAAGAATGGTCATTGCTCTCTTATTTTTGACATTCGATCTTCGGTAAGCTTCAACCCATTCTTTTATTGGGATAAGTTTTTTAATTCCATCCACTACTTTAGTAGGTGGCTTCCATTCTTTGACAACCATATCCCAAAGGTCCACCACATCTATGTCAAGGTAGATTTCCATTCTATACTTCCAATGAGTATAGTCGGAACCATCAAAGTAAAGCTTAAGGTGTGAATAGATTCCCTCTTATGCCATGATCTTTTACTCACCAATAAATGTTTGTTTGAGTGTTTTGGCTATGATACCACTTGTTAGCCCCAGGTACCAAGAAAGGGAGGGGGGTTGAATTGGTGTATAAAAACTAAAACAAGAAGATAGGGAAGAGAATAAGTAAAAAGTAGACACAAGATTTATAGTGGTTCGAGTATAATTGACCCTACGTCCACTCCTCAATTCTCAGCAATTGGGTGTTCCACTATCTACCAATGGTGTTTTCAAGCTCACACCATAATTTTACAATTATGTTTTAAAGGCTTACACAATAACCTTTACACTTGTGTTTTGAAGGCTCACACAACAACCTTTACACTTATATTTTAACAAGCTCACATAATAACCTCTCTTAGTGTTTTTATAGGCTTACACTACAATCTTTACAAAATGGTGTTTATGCTTACACCAAACAATGTCTAAAAGAATAGAAAAGATTGAGTAGAAAAATTGCAAGAGTTTGGTTATAAAGTTATTAATTCTCTTACATTTACATCTGTTGGCAAGGTATTTACAGCCTCTACCCATCAAAGAGACATTATAATAAAACTGGTACAAAATCTTCAAAGTATGCTAGTCAGATTTTCACATTAAATGCTTGACAGTCTTAATTCGCGGTTGCTACTTCTCATTAGCAATCGCAAAATCCAAATTCTATACGAAAAATCCTGTTTTTGTCTAACGGCTAGTCCACGTGGCAGCTTCTCATTGGTTCAATAGGAAAATATAGTCGTTGCCTTTCACCTGCCCATAAAAGTAACGATCGTGATTTTTCTTATATAAGATGCAAATTGCTCAGTCAAAAATGCTCACTTCTTCTTCAAGATTTGCAATCGCTACCCATAAGTTGTCGTCGCGATCTTTGTCTTCCAATGGTTACTTGGGACACTTGTCAAGTTGTGGTTATGGACTTAATTCCCTCTTGAGTTGCTTCAAAATTCACGGTTGTGACTAAGGCATGACTCACACTGCAAATTAGTCTGTGATTTTGGCTTTCCTTTCTCTGAAACGGTCGAGGCAGAGAAGTAGCTCACGAATACGTCTGTCCATTTTGTCAACCTATCTTGGTCTATTCGCGGTCGTGATATATCAAGTTACTGTCGCAAATTATAAGGCACTAGCTTACTTTGGAGATTTCTAACTCCATCCAACCTCCAATGTAAAGACTAACTAAAAACTGTAAAACAACACTTAATTTTAAAACATTAGAATTGATCAATCCCCTTTGTCAAGATTAAAAGAGGTTTAAGACTTAGGGTTAACCACCCTAGTCCAACAATCCTCAAGATGCTTTCTATAGAGAAATTTGGAGCAAGAGTATGTAGCATACAAGAATCCAATCAAAAAATGAAGAAGATGAGAGCTCAAGGAGAAAAGAAGACACTTACTCTCCAATCCCCTAGTAAAGACAAAGAGGTAAAAAAAAACATAAGTGAAAGTGATGAAAGTGAGAAGGATGAAGAAGAACTTGTCATGCTATCTAGGAGGTAGGTCTAAGGAGCTTATGAAGAAAAGAAAGGAAAAATTGAACCTCAAGAAGACATCTCCTAACTTTAAAGAAAAAAAGAATGATATAACTTGTTTTAAATATGGAAGGTAATGGTATAGCAAATCCAATTGTCCTACGCTAAAGAACAAAAAGAAGCGGTACAATGACAAGAAAAAGAGCTTTAAAACAACATAGGAGATGACTCGAGTAAAGAAGATGAAGATGAAGAGGTTGCCAACTTTTGCTTCATGGCTCAAAATAGCTCATTTAAGGAAAAAAGATTAAAAGCCACCAAGAATGATAATAATTGGCATGTAGATAGTGGGTACTCAAAGCATATGACCAAAAATAAGAAGATATTCATATCTGTCGAGGAAAGGGATGGTGGCAATGTCATATTTGAAAATAATATCAAGGGCAAGGTAATTAGCATTGAAACATTAGTAAGAAAAGTTGCCCCTTTATTGACAATATTTTTTTCATTAATAGTTTGAAACATAACTTATTGAGTGTAAGTCAATTATGAGATAAAGATAACAAAGTCACCTTTGACCCTAAAGAATGTTAGGTAACCACTTTGAAGGATAAGAAGGTAGTTTTCAAAGGTAAAAGAAAAGGCAATACCTACCTAATTTACTTAGACAATTTAGCTAACCATTATTTCAAGTGTATGTCTCTATTAGCAATAAGTCATAGCTTTGCCACAGAAGACTTAGATATGCTAGCATGAAACTTCTCAAACATCTTCCAAAATGAGAACTAGTGAAAGGTCTTGCAACGCTCAAATTCACTAAAGATAAGACATGCAAACTTTGGCAAATAGTAAAGCAACACTAAACATCTTACAAAGCTAAAAATGTTGTAAGTACATCTAGGCCTCTTCAACTCATTCATATGGACCTAGTTAGACCCAATAGGAATGTTAGCCTTGGTGGAAAATATTATGCATTTGTGTTTGTCAATGATTACTCAAGGTTTACTTCGGTTAGTTTCTTAAGTCATAAAAGTTATACTTTTGATGCTTTTAAAGTTTTTCATAACATGTACAAAATCAAAAAGGCTACTTCATTCTTCTATTAGAAGTGACCATGGAAAAGAATTTCAAAATGAATCTTTTGAAACTTCTTTCTTAGAGAATGTGATTTTACATAATTTTTCAACCCTTAGAATACTACAAAAAAATGGTGTATTGGTCCATCTTCCACGTGATTTGCAAGTGTTTGACAAGCCAGTCAGAGGGCCCTTTTAGTTCCATGTTCAAGTGCTCAAACACAAATGGTATACCAAGTAATTATTAAGAGTATATGATTCTCACTTGACTTGTATTCACATGTAAAATGTAACAATTCAATCATATATATATATATATATATGTAATAGAACATAATCATATCATAAAATTATCACACACACACATTGAATCTAATTATGGTTTTTACTCACCTTTTGATGTGACTAACCTTTATGGTACATTTTGTTCCCTCTCTAGGGCTTCCTCAAAGTG
>CATIWR010012088.1:0-11456 GCA_949677035.1 Omphalea diandra
TATATATATATATATATATATATATATATATATATATATATATATATATATTCTCATCTATATTTATATATATTTACATAAAATCATAACAATATTTTAATATCGATATAATATATGTAAATAAATAAAAAAATTAAGTTAGTAATTTAAAAAATGAAAAAAAAATATATCAAATATAATTATATTAGGTTCGTTGATATTTGTACTCGATTTGAACTTGACTCAATTTTTGAATATTAAATCTAACTCAATCCATATATATAAATGTTATTGTCCTAAGAAGCTCTAGAAGAGATGAGAGGAGGAAGGAAAGGGGAAACCAGAGGTGAACAAGACTAATAATTTTTACAGATTTGAGCTAATAAGAGAAAAATTACAGTTTAATAAGGAGATACAAAGATTTATTGAGGCTTAGCGATAACTTTGCTATGTCCTTGATATGTTTGTGTTCATGCAAGTGCATGTGCAAGTTATATTACAGTGAATGGTTATTGAAACCATAGTGGCTAGGATATCAAGTTCCATTGGTCTAACTATTTTTATTATTTAAAGTTCACTATGATATTGATAAAAAGCTAATATAAAAACCAAAGAACTAAAAATAACAAGTAAATTGAAATAACAATGATAATAAAGAGTTAGGACCAAGTTTTCCCTTACAATCAATGGGTTATATGATTTATTCATGAATGAGTGATATTAAGGGAGGTTATCCTAAAGATTCTTAAACCTTGCTCAAAGTGAATAAGATGATGCTAACATGAAGTAAGATCTATTCTTATGGCATGTTTACACATTAACATATCAGGCACTATGATTAACCTTGAATCCCCATATTCATGCATCTATCTTTAGACTCAATAGACTAAGTTCAATGGTTAATGATCCAATGTAAACTTCAACTTTCAATACTTCATTCAACATCTAAAATCATACAAATAGTAGCCAAGTATTCATAAGCATTAAGCATATAACCATTATATTAAATTAGGTCCCATTAATAAAGTTAAATAATAAATCATAACATTGCAAGTTCAAACTCAATCCTAAGAAAGGAGTTTAGGCTCTCATTATATTGGAAATCAACAATACATAAGGCATATAAAAAGAATCCATTAAACTCAAATTATAAATAAGAAAATAGGAGAAAATTTGTGTCACTTAATTCTTTAATCCTTAAAGCTTGAAATTTGAATCCTTGTGTTCTTCTCCTTCAAAAGATGTTTTGATGTTGTTTTCCTCTTGTTTTCTTGCTCAAAAGTTGGCCAAAACTCTCCAACGTTCATTTTAAGTTTGTCTCTCTCATAAGAAACCTAAGTTTCCTTTATATAAGGCCTAAAAAATGCTAATATCTACTAAAAAATTACACTAAGATCATTATAGTCATAACTTATAACTCAAAAGTTACCTTTGATAGTGTTTTAGCCCAAAATTCGCTGCTTGTGACTCAAAAGTCGTACCCGCGATGATAGTTTTTAAGCCTTCACTAATCAAATTTAGTTTAGTCTCTATTATTCCTTTCATGCACCAACTTGGTCCAAATCAACTCCAAATGCATCTAAATGCTTCCAAACACATAAAAATGCCACAAAACATTCAAATATGAGGAATAACATGAATTAACATGAAAATAAGTCAAATTAAGGATGAAAAGATTACAAATTAAGCTAAAAAGACTAATGAAATACTATGAATAAATTGATTTCATCAAATTCCTCCTCATTTAAACATTGCTTGTTTCAAGTAACAAAGAACCATATAGACAAAATCCTTTGCATCCTTTACAAAATGGATATGAATTTGCTTTGTTGTAATGGCAATCACTTAAGTACTACATTAGAGATACCAATCTAGGACTTACTTAAAAAAATGAACTTGAGTTAGATTGCTATAAGAAGAGGAAACTCATTCATTTAAGGAAAGTTAGAAGAAATAAGGCAATACCTTACGTACATATCTCAATAATCATTCTAACTAGATTATCAATAGATATAATCATATTATAAAATATATTGAATCACCATTGTCTTTGGTGGTTGATAATGAGAAGATAAGCTTTAAGCATAAGAAATTATTTAGATTCATTCTACATTAAACACATCATCTTTCAGTTCTTTTTTTTTTATTTTTTTCGAAGAGTTAGTATGCCTTTTTACAAAAATATAAACATTTGTGATGAATGCACCGGATTACTTAATATACAACTTCATTTGAAATTCTTTACATACTCATGCTCTTAGTTTACCGCGTGAAAATCAACATTGGTCATGAGGATCCTCGATTATTAAGCATCCTGAAAACAATATAGTATATTATTATTATTTTTTCTCTTTTTAAAAACATCAATTGGCAAACTATCAGATTTGTCACTCTTCTTGCCCCTCTCAAGTTAGAGAGGTGATTGGCTACCATATTTTTAATGCCTTTTTTTTTTCTTATCTCAAATTTCATGTCAAATTCTTATAGTAATAGGATCCAATGGATGAGTTGTGGCTTAGCTTCCTTCTTAGAGAGAAGGTATTCCAAAACAGCATGATTAGTGTAGACAATGATCTTAGCACGAACTAGATAGGCTCAAAATTTGTCATTGGCAAATATTGCAGCTAACAACTCTTTTTAAGTAGTGGTATAATTCATTTGTACTTCATCAATGATCTTGGCATAGGGCTTTTTATATTTTCGTTGTCCTAAAATTGTACCAACAACAAAGTCATTTACATCATATATGATCTCAAAGGGCAAGCTCTAATATGGTGATTGCATGATAGTTGTTAATCAATGCCTCTTTAATCCTGCGAAAAGTAGCAAGGCAAGATTGATCAAAATTAAAAACATCTTTAGTAAGCAAATTACACAAGGCTTAGCTATTTTAGAGCAATCCTTAATAAATCATCGATAAAACCTGACATGATTAAGAAAACTTCAGACTCATTTAACAGATGTTGGTGCTGGTATCACTCAATGACTTCAACTTTTGCTTTGTCCACTTTAATGCCACAGTTAGAAATGAAATGACCTAGCACAATACCCTCATTAATCATAAAATGACATTTGTTTCCAATTAAGCACTAGATTGACCTCCTTACAGCACTGCAAAACTTTAGCTAAATTATTCAAACAATGATCAAATGTGATGCCATAAATAAAAAAAGTAATCCATAACAAATTCTAGAATTTCCTCAACAAAACAAAAAAATGGATGTCACGCATCTTTAAAATGTAGTGGGGGAATTTCAAAGACCAAAAGGCATCCTCTTAAAAACAAAAGTACCATCAGAACATATGAAGTTAGTATTTTCTTAATCTTTAGGGTGTATAGGAATCCAGAGTAACCATCCAAATAACATAAAGAAAAAATATTTAGCTAAGCTTTCTGAAACTTTGTTAATAAAAGGCAACGGGTAATGGTCCTTACCAGTGGCTCTATTAAGTTTCCTATAGTTAACGCATATTTGCTAACCTGTTACCATCTTAGTGGGTATCAATTCATCATTTTCATTATTTCTTACTATCATCCCACCCTTTTTGGGCACCACTTGAATAGTTCTCACCCACTCACTATCAGAGATAGGGTAATGATCCCAACATCAAACAATTTAATGACTTCACCTCTAACAACCTCTTTCATGTTAGGGTTAAGCCTTCATTGGTGCTCAATTGACATTTTACAACCCGCTTCCATTTGATGCATGCATATAAATGGGTTTTATGCCTTTGAAGTCATAAATGTTATAACCAATAATTCTTTTATGTTCTCTTAGCAACCTAAGAAATTTATCTTCTTGTTCATCATTTAATTTAGATAGGATAAGTAGACAGTTAATGCCCAATAATGCATACCTTAATCTCTTAGGTAGTAGTTTAAGCTCCACTTTTGAAACTTCATCAACAAAGAGTGATTGCTTAGGAACTTTAGTTTGGAGTAGCTCATACCTTAAACTCTTTATGGGTGGCAATAATGGTGTTGTTTCAAGAAGGTGCATAGGTTTTACCTCTTCCTCTTCTTCATAAGCAAAATCATCATCATGCATTATGAGTGTCTCCAAAGGATATTTATAATTTTACTTTAAGAACTCCTTCTTAACAAAGCCATCAACTACATCAACACGAAAATAACTTTCATTCACAACGGGTTGTTTTGCCATTTGGAAGGCATTAAACTCTTTTGATTCATCACTAATTTAGAATGTAAGCTTATCATTTTTGACATCAATCAAAGCACCAGTTGTGGCAAGGAATATTTTCCCTTAGATGATAGGGATTTGCACATCTTCCTCTATGTCTAGCACAAAAAAATAAATTGGCACATAAAACTTACCAATTTTGGTGGGTACATCCTCTAAAATCCATACTGGATATATTATTGACTTGTTCGTTGGTTATAAGGTTATAGTGATGGGTTTTAAATCTCCCAATTTCAACTTTTCACAATGACAAAATCATCAAGCTCACACTTGCACCTAAATCGCTCAATACCTTATTAAAATTAACATAACCAATTATACATGGGATTGAGAAACAACCTGGATCCTTGAGTTTAAGTAGGTATTTATTTTGAAGGATGGCAATGGAATCTTTAGTAAAGGAAACTATCTCATACTCTCGAACCTTCCTTTTGTTGAAAGAATCTCTTTGAGGAACTTGGTGTATGAGAGCATTTCTTCAAGAGCTTTGGAGAATGGGATGTGGATGCGTAGTTGCTTAAAGACATCTTAAAAATCCATTGAATTGTTTGTCTAAATTTTCCTTTTGAATCTTTAAGGAAAAGGCAAAGGAGGCACGTATGGTTTAAGAGGCATATAAGGCTTACCATTATCTTTCTCAACTCCCTTACTACTTGGGTTAGGCTCCTTCACTTGCTTTTCTTTTGGTATGGACTCATCTCCATCATTGCCTTCATCATACTTATTAGAATATCTTTTTCACCCTTACTTATGTCACTTTCCTTTGGAGATTGAAGCTGTGTACTACTTTGTAAAGTGATAGCTTTGATATGCTACTTGGGATTAGGCTTTGTCTGGCTTGGGAGTTTTCCTAAAGCCTTATCATTCGTAAAAGTAGCATGATAAGCAATATGGTTCTCCAACATCTAATTATGGGTGGTGTAAGTATCATATTTTAGACCTTAAGATGCAAAGCCCAATGATGAACTCATTGAACCAAATCCCCATAATGAAAATGGAATTGCCTAAATAAAAAGATGAAAGGCCCTGTGAAACCTTAAAAAAGTCCAAAGACTAAGCCCAAACTTAGCCTAAGGCTACTAGCCAAACTTAATGCATTTACAACCCATTAAACAAAGTTGTACAATCTTATTTAAGGTTGTATAGCCTTCCCTAAACCCTAAACCAAAAAATCTTATTTAAGGTTGTATAGCCCTGACACAGAGGTGTACAACCCACCTTTGGTTGTACAACTCATATGCAAACACAAATTCCAATATAATACCCTATTCCTCTGTGATTAGATGTGTCTATGGTGCAACCAAAATTGGATATGTCTATGGTGCAACCAAAACTATTTTTGGCACTATGCATTCACCCAACACCTATAAATACCCTTTATTTTAAAGGTGAAAGGGAGGCTTGGTAAAACCCTAAGGTCACTCTACAGAAATCACCTCCTAAACATCCCTAAGCACAAAAAACTAAACCTTAACCTCACCCCACTCTCTCCAAAGTAGAAGTTAGCTTTTATTCTTACATTTATGCATTACCTTAAGCATTTTTTTTAAGGATATTGAACTTGTTATATGCTTCTGAGGGCAATGACATCCCTTGGACATACCCATAATCCTTTTTCCCCTTTTCTTCCTTAATCCTTCATTTTTTCATTTTTTGTTTTGGAAACCCAATAAATTAGGGCTGTATAGCCTTATTGGTAGGTTGTATAGCCCTCTTCTTAGGCTGTACAACCTTTCTTCATAGCTGTACACCTTAATTTTTCTACAACAGAACATAAAACTCCCTCTTTAATTTTTCAAATTTATTTCTTTTTGAGGTAATTTTTATGGTATTATGTGACTCCAATGGTAGAATAATATGAGGTTAAATGATTTAAAACCCTTATTCATTTTAAAAATGTAGTCTTGTTTGTTTTCCAAATGGTTTTAATTGCCTTCCTATCTAAATGCTTTTGTGTTCTTTCTTTTCTTTAGTCTTGAAAACATGTTTTGGTTATGTTTTAGATAATGAAAGGTGATGATCAAGTAAGGAACTTGAGATCCCTTGACCTTAAAAGCCTTTTAAGTGTTGGAGTTTATGTATTAGTTATGTGAATAATATATTTTTGTTCTTCAATTTCTCCTTTTGATTTAGCATCCTAACTTCTGTAATAGTTAGTTGTGCCATAAGTTTGTAGCTCTTTGTGAGCAATATAAGGGAGGGTTCATCAACTTTAAGATCTCACTTGAGGTGAATCTTTGCCTTAGGCTATGTGATGTGCTCCATAATGCTTTACATTTCATGTTTAAGTTTTTAAGCATTTTATGATTTAGGCATCTTGATCATGTTATATTCTATCATATTTTGGTTTGTGATGAGGGAAGGTGTTATTATGGACTTAGAATGCGTGCTAGGATATCTTTACTTTAGGAGATGTGGTGAGATGATTAATATGGACTTGGTTTGCCTTTCTTTATTTACTTTAAGCTTCCTTTGTTTGTTTTTCATATTGATTCATTACTAACTTGTTTTTCCATTTGGGTGTAGGTGTGATTACTTGGAATTAGACCATGAGCTTGGTCTAAAACCACTATCCCATATGGATTATAGGATTATATGAGTGAATAGATGGTGATATATGGATGCCTATCCTATACCATGATGCATTACCCCCCTCCCCATCTTAAATAATATATATGGATGATGGATGTATGTTTGAAACCCATGTGCATGATGCATAATCCTCTTGCCCTTGAAGTTGATGACTTGATTTGTTTAAAAAATCATGCTTAGATATGTTTAGGGGCATTAATTAGACTAATCAATAACTCGACTAAAATATTAAAAGTGATCCAAAGATGCCACAAGGCCAGATTCCAATATCTGAGCGGTTTAGGGATGCCTAACCTCTTTACTAAGCTGTACCTAATTTTTGAACCCGATTTTTAATGGGGTGAACGCAAAATGAGCCTTCTAATTGACATTGATTAGGTTTAGATTTTACCTTCCCTGGATTCTTATTCTGATTAAAGTCCGGTGGCAACTCTATATTTCTTAAGGATGGTACCAATCTATTGTCTTATTTTTGGTCCCTTGATGACCACCATTTTGGACTGAAGGCTTTAAAATTATGCAAGGCCTAAAAGGATCACTTGATGGTCTAAATCAGGTGCCACACCTTGGGGTCATTACTAATGTAGAGACCTTTATCCTCTCGATCCCCTGTTGGTCGATAAAAGGATGGAATCACAAGCAACATTCCACTGGTTTGAGCATAGCCACGAAGCCCCATTCTTAGACGCTTATAGGCGGCCAATTAATCAACCTATATAAAAAGTTATCTCATCATCTCTTCATTTGCCTCATTTGTCTTCAACTATTATGTCGTAAAGTTCTATATAATAAAGTTATACTTTTATGGTAGCCCTTGATGATTGAATGGCTAGTCTCATTGTTGAAACACTGAAGGTTCTCTAGAATTGTGTTGTTAATATTAGAACTACTAGACTATTCTCCTTAACTATGATTTGGGTGATTCCTCTATCATGAGTTGTATGTGTTGGAGTAGGGATTGTTTTGTTGTTGCTGCTTTTGACAAAAACTGCTAACATTTCACCTAATTTATAACAGTTTCCATAAAACAAGAAGTACCCTAACAATTTGCAATAAGATGTCCTCGTCTATAATAATCACACTTTAAATAGGAGAGTTCACAACATTCATAGAAACTTTGTTATTGCCTTGGTAAGAACATCAATCCTTACACAGAGCATGTTAATCCTATTAAGCTCTAGCGTACCACATTACGGTCTAGGACCTTATCGATCCTCCCACTAGTAGCCATTAAAAGCCATGTAATCAAACAACCTATAAGCTTCATCTGTAGTCATCTCCATCCATCTACAACTAACTGCTATATCAATACTGATTTTCATAGAATTTCTCAACCCATTATAGATTGTTTGAGGAGTGAACCAATCTAGCAACCTATGGTTTGGACATTGATGTTGTAAGTCCTTGTATCATTCTCATGCTTCATATAATGATTCATCATCTTTCTGAGGAAAGATGGTTATCTCATTGTGAAGCATTACTGTCGTTTGAGGTAGGAAGTATATGTTTAAGAAAGCTCGAGATTATTGACCCCAAGTTGAAATAGAGTTTGATGCCAAACTATTTAAACAAAGCTTAGACCTATCTGATAGTGAGAATGGGAATATGCATAGACTTTTCACATCATCTGAAACTCCATTTATCTTAAATATAATGTAGATCTTTAAAAATTTTGACAAATGTGTATAGGGATCCTTTTCATCAAGACCTCCAAATTGTACACTAAATACCATATTGTTGGCTCTTGAGCACTAGGGGGGTTGAATTGGTGGGAATCTAAAATTTGGAGGGAAGATAAAGTGTTAGAGATTGAAAGAGAAGTAGAAAGAAAGAACACATAATATTTATAGTGGTTCGGGTGTTAACGAACCCTACGTCCACTCCCTAATTCTTTACAATTATTTGTTTCATTAACTCAAAGTGATGTTTCCAAGCTCACAATAAACTTGTACAATGTGTTTTAATTGCTCACACACAACCCTACAATTTGTGTTTCAAGGCTCACACAAAAACCTCACTCAAGTGTTTTGCACAAATGCTTACACTTTAACCTAATATAAGAGTTTTGATAGATAGGCTAACTCTCAAACCCAATTACAATGGTATTTAATGCTTACACCCAACAATAATAACTAACATATAAGGAATAAAAAATTATGAAGTAAAATTGCAAGTTTTGGCTATAATCAATGATATTCTTTTGCATTCAAGTCCGTTTGGTGGAGTATTTATAGACAACAACACCAAAGAGACATTACTAACAAACTATGCCTAAATCTATAAGGTAAGCTAGGCAGATTTTGCATTAAATACCTGTCAGACTGATTTTACGATTGTAAATTTTCAATTTGCATTAGAAAGATGAAAATCACAATATAAAACCCCATTTTGTGTGTAATGGCTAGTACACATGGCATGCTTCTATTGGCGTTCTAAGAAATAGAGCCATTGTATTTGTCTAACTAGCCAAAAGTCATGGTCATGATTAAGATCTTTCTTGGACGTGATAGTGATTGCGAATTTTTTTGTTTAGTGAGGAAAAATTACATCCATAGGTCCTGGTCTCGATACATTTTTTGCCCTTATGGATTTTGATATCCTGACGGTCATCTTGGACACTTGACAAGTTATGGTTGCAGACTTGGTTCCCTCCATATGGCTATAAAAGTCGCGATCGAGACTAAGAGCGCGAACGTCATCATGAATCACTTTGTATGATATTCATTTCTTCCTTGGCTGGATTGCGGCTGTGATTAGCTCCATGAATTCATATGGTCCAAGTTCATCCATCCTTGTTGTAAGGTTATGATCGTGATTTAGAAGTTCTTAACCACGAATTTGGATGCCTTACTCAATATTTGAGATGTAGACTTCCATCTAACTTCCAATGCAAACCTAACTTAAAAACTGCAAAAACAACACTTAAACAAGATGTTAATACCTATCAATCTTCATTGTCAAGATCAAAAGAGGCCTTTGACTTAGTTTTGACCAACCTAATTCAACAATCTCCTCCTTTTTTATTTTGACAAATTAGAAGTAAAATGGTTAACATTTTTAACATAATATTTGTTGAGCAACTAAGTTTATCAAAGATTTGTATTTTGGATATGATTGCTCCCCTTCAACTTATACTTTCCTTAATAATATGTCATGTAAAATACTACTATTTCTCTCCCCCTTTGGCAAGATAAAAAAGAGAGTATCATTTAAAAGTTTTAAGTAAAAGTGCATAGGTGGCAAATACAAAGCATAAATTGGGATAGAAGAGCAATCACACATCATAAACAAGTACATAAAATAGAAATTGCAAACACTTTTATTTATAAAAATAGAAAGATGTAGGATCACGTACTTATAAAAGAAATAAAGTAAACAAGAGAAAAGAAAATACTATAAGCCTAAATAAGAACACTAAAAGATTGGAGAGCTATCATCATCTCCCAAATCAATAATTTCTTCATTTTCACCTCCTTTTTGTGCTTCCCCTTCCTCTACCTCTTGATCTTTTTCTTCTTTCGGGGTATCTTACCAATTTTTAAAATCAAGGAGTAACACCCACCTTCTCTTGAAGATCCACTAAATCACTATGGAGGTAGGAAAGTAGAAGAAATCTCCTCTTGATCATCCTCATAACTTTGTCTAATTTCTTGTTTATTGAGGAGAGAGAGATGGTAGAGGATTTGGTTTTAGGTTTAGGCTAGGGAGGTGGAATTGGTTGAGTACCCGCTTCTAGGACAAACCTCTTCCTCTTTGAGGCTTAAAAAGTTTCTAGCTTTTTAGCCCCAAAAGAACCCAAGGTGTAAGTATAAGAATGTGGATGTATAGCCTTGGCATTGATTAGGTAGGGCAAGTTAAGGAATTTGTGGGATGGCAAGTACTTCTTTGTGAGGAATTTCTCATTTTCCTCATTAAGTGCTCATACATATCTATAAATTGTTATGACATGAGAGGGTAGAAGAAATTGGCTCTTTAGCTTGGTACTCATGTGAATCAATTGATCCATAAGGTATCGATTGGTTTGAATGGGTTTATTTTTGGATAAAAAAAAAAGAAATGATAGGTCATTTTGTGAGACATTTTCATTTCCATCACCTCTTGCATTCAAAGAAGAGGTGATGATATGATGAAGAAGCCAATTAGGAAGGGTTCAGATATATTTGGTTAAAGATGTTTTTAGGTCATATTTGGTTTCAATGGATATCTCGAACCAAAATTTTTAATAAATGATATCAAATGCAGAGATGATAAAAGGAATATCATTTAACATCCCTATCCCTATTCATTGGCATTATCACATGAATATATTCATTGCACAAATGATATGAAATCACATATGAGTATATGCACTGTTTCAAATGATATGAAATCTCACATGAACATATGCACATGATAAATAATCATTTAGACATGTGAATTGTAAAAACACGACAATGACAATTGCACTGTTGCATTAGGGATACTTGAATATATATGTCGTGTTTGCATAGTTATATGACAAATTATTTCATGTTGTGTGCTTATTATAGCATTATAAATAATGTTGTTTGAGAGCTCATCTAAAAGTATAAAGAGCATCTAGAAATTAGAGAATGGACAAAGGTGATGAAGGAATGAAGAAAAGGGACTAAAAGCAAAACTGTTTAACTTTCAACTAATAGGAACAAGCCACCAATTTTT
>CATIWR010012130.1:0-45927 GCA_949677035.1 Omphalea diandra
ATATATATATATATATATATATATATATATATGCATGAATACATATGTTGAGTACATATTTAATATGGAAAGTATGTCAGACAGTTATGAGATTGTCATTCTCACACAGGCAATCACCTTTGCTTCTACGTGTAAACAAAGATGAGACAAGTTTAAGTTATATTATCTAAGTAATAATAAAGAGCAAAATACTTAAATTCAAAATGTTGGTTTTATAAATGAAATAAAGGAAAATATTGATAAGTTGTATCAACTTAAGGTGGTCGTTGTGAAATATCACTTAATTTGTGAAATGCCAAATGTGAGTTCTAATGGATATATTATGACTATGTTGGGAGAACTCATAATTAGATGTTATGTGTGACAAATTGCAAGTTGTACGATACTTGGCATACACTCCATGGGAAAGGAAATAATACTGTGATAAGTGGTTCATGCCACATATACATAAATCGATCAATTGGAAAAATGAAGTTAATAAATGAATGACTTTATTTAGGGTGAGGTCTTTGAGTTTATAAGTAATCTCGTATTTATATCCTTATGTCTCTAGTATGTTCTCACAATTTATATTTAACGTTTGCTATCTTAAAGTGCTGTCGGAAGATCATTATTTGATTCAATTTAATGAGGCATCTTTAGAAAAGCGAGTTAAATAAGAATTGTAGAGTTCGAGAACAAAGAATATCATTTTATATTGTGACATTGACATGTATTTATTATTAGACCGGTCATGTTTTATATCTTAGTGATATAACATAAAAATAAATATATATAGATTCAACGTGAAATGAAATCTCATAATGAGAATGTGGTTAAACAAATGATCTAAGATACAACATACTAAACATGCTCCAAGTTTTTTTTCGAGACGTTATATAATCTTAACAAATATATAACAAAGATGCTCTCATAGTATGTATAATCGCACGACTTATTTAATAAGTATGAACCTCATAAGGAGATAAGAGAGTTGGTCACATCATGTGTGAGAGGGAGATGATGGATTTTATGGGTCGGACACCCATGACGTGACCCAATCTCTATCAACTTATTATTATAATTATCAGTTAATAATAATAATCTGTATAGGATAAGGACAATAAGAAATGATAACCCTTTGAATAAAAAGATAACTTAATATTGTTATCTGAAATTTTTTTATTCTCTCTTTAGCTTTACGTTTATTCTCTCTATAGAGAAAACTCTTATTCCACAAAAAAAAAAAAAAAAAAAAAAAGAAAAATATCTTTGTCTCAAATTTTTCTGCAGGGACTGCATGAGAGATAAGTTATCTAAGTTGTAATAATTAATTTCAATTTGTTATTTGTGTTATTGTGATTGAAATTCGACTTTGCATCTTTTGTTCTTGGGCATGCTTATGAATTTTTTAATAATCTAATTTTCAATTTTATCAGTTTGATTGACTAATTTGATTTGGTTTTCAAAATATTGATACGGAAAAAGCGAAAGTGGTGCAAGAAAACATTAAGACACGAATCATAATAGTCACAATTTAACCAAATCTGCATTTGTTGTGCCAACGGCACAAATATATCACAAGTTTCATTGTCCCATCAGTCACAACAAATTGTACTAAAATGATGTGTAACAATTTTATTCTAATATCCATGCACGAGGATGAGAGACTAATGCATCATAACTTCGTCTTAGCCAAAAAGATTTTAGAAACAAATCAAGCTCATAACTGAGACAAGGTGTTCCCACATCAATCACAAACCGGTACTTGACATCAGATTTGGCAAGCCTGTCCATGGCCGTGTTGATTTCATCCATTCGGATCACCTCAACGTCTGCAGTTATATTATGCTTTGCACAAAAGTCCAGCATCTCCTGCGTCTCTCTTATCCCTCCTATGTCGCTTCCTCCGACAAGCTTCCGCCCTGAAAGTATTGAATTATTAACATAAAAAGTTTTATGGCAAGGTCATATTTTAAAAGGAATTACTTCAGAGATCCTACTGCTAAAGAAATTAAACAAATTAACTCGATCTTGACAGAGTTTAACTCGATTCAGTTAAATCTTAGTTACACTTTTCATGATATATTCTACGAACAAGTGAACAAATTTTGATTTAAGGTCTGGTTATGCCTTACTTGCATATTTCATAATATCTTCTCTCTATGAATATGTGAACAAATTTTGATTTAAGCTTCCAGTTTGACAATTGAGTCAAACTTGAGTTTGGCAGTGTTCAATTCAATTGGTTATGCACTACCTGCACATTTGGACCAGATTGGACCATTAAATCCAATTTAGACCAGCTACTGCATCGGGACATCTAGTCTACCAATAATTGCACTTGAATGAGTTATATGAAGCATCATTCAATGAGTCAACACATATGATCACCTAGATATTCTAGTTCCAATTTTTAATTTCAAGTTTTCTCTAATTCACTACATAGGACATCGCATACCTTCATTTTTTCTCGGTCAATGCTAACAAGGAATGCATTAGCACCAAGCCTACTCGTTGCTTCACTTTCCTTGGTGAGGAACTAATGACGTTAAATGCAGACCAAACGCTTTGGCAATCTTCACTGCAACATGGCCAAGCCCACCAAGGCCCACTATTCCCAAATGCTTGCCCGGTTCAGTCATTCCATAGTAGTTCATTGGGTTGTACACTGTTATCCCAGCACATAATAGCGGTGCACCCCCATCAGAAGGCAAGTTATCAGGAAAGCGAACCACAAAGCGCTGGTCAGTAATAATCGTATCAGCATAACGTCCGTAAGTTTTTCATCCATCATGGTAAGTGTCATTGTAAGCAAATATGACTTTAGGGCAGTAATTTTCCAAGTCCTGATTACAGTACTCGCATGACTTGCAGGAGCCCACTATAGCACCAACACCGACCCGATCACCCACATTAAAATTCTTCACATTTTTCCCAGTTTTTGTCACGGTGCCAACAATTTCATGACTGCAGAAAGGCATTTATATCTGTCATATTCAACATCTTACTAAGCACTGCGTTCAAAGTTTACAGTCGAAATCATTTTTATTAATTCTGAAACACATCAAAAGTCATATTTTTATGACATATTGCACTGAATTTAAAGTATTATGAATCGTACATAGTATTGAAAAACCAAAAATTTGGTAAATAGTATGCATAGCACTTGCTACCACAGACCGAAGGGTAGTTACCCAAAAGCCCAACGTCACAGAAAAGCATTTTGTAACAGAATGGAGGCAATACTAGTGCATTAGGTCTCCAAGAAGGAGCAGGTGAAGCAATCAGCTTGGCAGCAGAATAAGTCAGATGCTAATAACAAGTAGAATTTAAGCATTTATCATTCTGTAGCTGTTGAAGATAGCCTAAACCTGGTTTTAGCACACACTAGTGATCAGAGAATTAGTAGCTAGAGTCATAGTTGTTAAGTGGCATAATACAGAATATGCAATAACCAGTGACTTACTCGTCAGTAGCTTATTCATGTAGCTGTGGTGTCAAAACCCCTTTTCTACACTACCTTCAGAATCTTCAGGATTTTGGCCTCACAATTTGCAACATGAGGCTTCTCTTCAAAAAATAAAATTTGTTTTCTAAATTATAATATACATGAAGAACAAAGACATAAAACCTTTATCAAAAAAATCTTAGACACATGGTACTTTATATGGGATTGAGGACTAGATTGCTGCCCCATTATGGCCACGACTAAAATGAGAGACCAAACACTGTCAATAGTTGCTTTGGCATCACAAGGCGACTGTTGGGCAAGTCAGAATGGCACACTCCACAGTAGAGGATTTTTATAGTGACATCCATATCACCATTCTCCCTGTCAAAGTTACAAGCAACAGTTAAGATAAAGACTGCAATAGCAATATTCTTCACCAAAGGAAAAGTAAAAAAACAAAGAACAGATAACAAAACTTAGTGATATCAATTACTTCTAAATTGCACAACTATTAGAGATGTTAACAGTGTCATGTCCACAGCTAGTAACATTTTTATGATTCATTGGGGGATGTTTTTAACTTCTATGTTTGGGGAAATACTTTCTTAGTGACATATAATTATCTTATTATTTTTATGTTATTTTTTTAGGCGTAAAAATATTTATTATTTTTTATCATCACATTTAATTATCTTATTAATCTGATATAATACAGTGCGTGTGTAGACAAGTTTCACGGAAATTAAATCATATAACTGGAGATATGCTGCCTTATCATGGTGGGCTTTTTCTGTACAGCATGTACAATGCATACTCCGGAATTCTCATGGCATGTAAATTTTCACAATGTGATTTGCTAAAAATGTTGCAAAAAGCTTCGCTAAATAAATTCATTGTTTACACGAAGACAAATCAATACTTCATGATTAACTTTTCTTTTTGGGATCACCACTTTGACTTATATATATATATATATATATATATATATATATATATATATATATATATAGATAGAGAGAGAGAGAGAGAGAGAGAGAGAGAGAGAGAGAGAGAGAGAGAGAGAGAGAATCTCCTAATGGTTAAAGATAGAAGTTATCTCTAGGTATATTGTATGAGACTTTTTCTAAAATGGAAAGAAAAGTTGAAAATAGCAATGAAATAAAATATAAATAAAGTTAATTAATTACTTCAAATCTTTTTATTGTATTTTTAATTTTGGATTTGAAATTTAGAAAAATAGATATTTACTAGTAAATAAATATAAACTTTAAACTCCATTTAGTCTCATGTAGGTTGAAAAAAAAAAATCACAAATAACTTCAACTCTTTAACTTTTATTTACATTCCATTTTTAACCTCTCTAATTCACTCCCATATAAGTTCTAAAATTTTTTCAATTGGAAAGGACAAACAAACTTAACAAAATGTGAAATTGGCTCTGATATCACTTTTCCTTGCCATAAGTTAAAAACAAAAAACAAAAACAAAAACAAGAAAAAAAGCATGGTAAAGATATAGAAGTCTAATAAAACAGGTAGACCCATGGTTATTGTTAGATCCATACGATCAATTGTTAACACAAATCTATCTAACAACACTAGTTATATCATCACCTCAACAACCTGAAGTTATCCCTTTTCGACCTTGCCCCTGTTTCAAAAATATAAGTTGCCATTTTGATAGCTATTAAAAGCTAAAGGCAAACAGTGACAATCCATTACCTTTCTCTTTCATTTTCATCGGTATCAGCATAAATATATCAAAAAAGCACACCAATGAAAGAGAAATATGCAAAGAAAATAAAAAGCAGATGGATTATTACCTTCGAGAGAAATGAAAAGGAGCAAGGATTCCAGAATTATCCCTGGCAGCCAACCAAAAGCCCTATGTGGGTGTTCTTCTTCTGCTGATTTCGCCATGCTTGTCTTCGATCGCTTACTAGAATCACTCCTCTGCTTTAATATTCAGCAACCAATACAGCCTACAGCAAAGTGAGTTGGTGTCTTTATATAGAATGAAACGCTCTAAACGATACTATGCATTGATTACCGCTATCAGTTTGTCACCTCCCTTTTTTAGTACCTTCCTTATTTTAGCGTGTTTTATTCATTTATTTCATGCAAACTAACCGTTTTCATTTTAACTTTTTTTATCAGTATCTTTAACATTGTGTATTTTATTTTAATTTAAAATTCATGTCATTTATAAATCATCCTTTGGAAATAAATTTTTATATTTAGTATATTATAAAATACAAAAAAATTTTGTTTAAATGAGACAAATTTTGTATTTGGTTTTAGTAGAAAATTTAATAAAATATTCTATTTTACAAAAATGTCCCATGTTTTTAATTTTACAAATAAATAAAAGAGAGAAAATAAGAAAAATAAAGAAAGAAGAGAGATAATGAAAAATAAAAGAAAAATAGTAAAAAAAAAAAAGTATTTTAACTAAGTGTATTTTTATGGTAATGAAAAATTACTAACTTTCAAATTCATTTGCAAATACTATTTAATTTGATAAAATTTGATTTTTTATAATAAATTTTAAGGATTTAATGAAACTAAATTCGAAATAAATTTTTATTTATATTAAATATAATTTAAAATTTTAAAATTTGTGTTGGTCATTTCAGTTGAATCTCAAGTCAGTATTTAGGTTGTGAGAGAAATTCTTTGCATTCGTCGACGTGGGATTTCACTTTGAAAGTAGCTTGGAAAAAAAAAGGGTGTTTCTTTTATAATATTTATTAATTAATTAGGCTTATGAATGTTTGAATTAATCTACGTTATGCTCTCATCAATATTTTCTTTAGTGAATCGGAAGTACATCTATTTGGCTAAAAATTTATGATGGGATGTTGGAGTGGCTGTTTCCCAGCATGAAAAGAATGGGCCACAAACTCATCGGGCTGTGATTATTGCTCGTTGAATTTCAAGAGTGGAGGGGACACTATCTCATCGTCTACTTTATCCAAAATGTGGAAGATCGTTGGGAAACTTTAATGCGAATTAAATGCCTTACTGATGATTATTATCCTAAGAAGCTTATTTTGGTCAACTTCCAAATTTTATACTTTTATTACTCACATTTCCTCTTATTTTTTTTACACAAAGATTAAAAAATTAAAATTTAATAATTAATAGCTATTCTTTTTATTAAAATATTTTTTCATACTATTTATTATAGTGTACTAAATTTTATTAAATTTAATAAAAAAATATTTTCATTTACTTAAAGTTAACAGTATATATATACTCTTTTCTTAAAAAAAAGGGATTTTGGAAAAAAAAAAAGACTATATTTCCTTCATTTTGCAATATCTATCATTGTAGAATTATGCACATAAATTAAAAAATAATTAATTAGAACTAATTTTTATAATATATATTAATATACTCTTAATTTGTCTTTAATTAAAATTCTATCACCAAGTGAAAGAAAAGAGAGATGGGTGATAAAGGTAAAAAGAGATATATGGGTGATAAAGGTAAGTTCAAATAAAAAAACTAATTAAGGTTATTTTGATATTGTATAATGACAAATATAATGAAATAAAAATATTTTTCTAAAATAATATATATTGTAAAATGGATGAAATATAAAAATAATTTTTTATTCTTGGTTTAAAATCTCATTAATTACAGTAAATTGAAACCATAAAAAAAAGTATAGGAAGTTGCAATGCAATGCAAATAATTAAGAAATGTTTAATTATTAATATACATAGATTTGACAATTAATGAAAAAGCAAATTTAATAATTTATAACTAAACCAATATTGCAATATGGAAAATGACCTATTTTTTGAAACTTTTAAAAAAGGACATATGACTTATAATATTATATGGTGGAAAAAGTATTATTTTGTTAATTAGATTAATGTAATTATCTCATTAATTAGACATTTTTGTTTGATAAAAAGTTAATGTAAACTAATGAATATTAGCTTAAATGGTAAGAGAGTGGTTTTCTCTTTTATTGTCTTGGACTCGAATTTAGCAAGAGGATGTGAAGAGGTAATATTTTATAAATTTATTAGAAACGTGCTTAAACCAATTGAGAAAGAGATGTATGAAATAAAATCCAAAAGCCTCTAATTACATAATTAAAAAAAAAATAAAGTTAATAAGAAACGTGATTTCTTTTGAATTTTTATTTTTTATAAATATACATGAAAACAATTTGCATACTTCATTTATGGAAATTTTGATTTTCTTTTTTATTATGTAATTAAGGGCGTTTTTAGATTTTATTGCATACATCTATTTTTGAAGTTAGGGGTTATTTGATAACCCAATTTAACACTTAAATTAAAATTTTAAGCCTTTATTTCTTTTAAATTTGTTTGATAACTTCATTAATTCATTGCTTAAAATGTTCGATTAAGGTAGAATTTTTTTAAAATAATAAGTCAAAATTTTTAACTTAAAAGTATCACTTAACACGTTTAGTAAATAAATACTAAAATATTTTTATTAATATGAACTATATTTCATTAACAAATTAATAAACTATTATTCAAAACATAAATTTCTTTCCACATGTTTTATTTCATAGATGTGGATATACAAATACTCCTACAACATTTGAACAAGAAATTAAAGGCACGACTTTGAATTTTAATTTTTTTTTTCAGTGTTTATAATACCTCATGCTCTTTATATTTATATTAAGAATTATTGTGATTTTAATTTAACATATTAATTTGTGCTTTCATTAATTTAAAATTATATCAGTGTTTTAATTTTAAGTAGTTTTAATTTTTTGATTTTGTAAAATATTAATATGACAAGGATAAAATTGTTACTTAATAGTTTTAAGTATTTCAATAATCATAATTATCAAACAAATTATTAATACTTAATTTTTTGTTCAAATAATTATACAACTAAGAACTTCAACATTTAGATAATTAAATACTTAAAATTCATCTTTAAATTTTCGGTACTTAATTTTCAATTTTACTAAATACTATTTAATTGTTTTTTGAAATTAGATGCTTAATAAAAAATTATTATCAATCACACTTAAAATATTAAAAATTAAAAAAATATTATTAAATAATTTTTAAAAAATAAAAATTAAATATTTTAATTTTAAATATTTAATATAATTACCAAACAATTATTTCACTTGAACAAATTCTGATAGAGAATACAAGACAACATCGTCTTATCTCTTTCACTTTATCTCCCTTTCTTTAAGTAATCGTGTTTTGGGCCGACAATAACCAAGAAAATCATCGTTCCCGACACTCATTTCAACCTTACCATTCCAAAGTAACCAAAGTAAGGATTTTGACAACCCATGGATGAACAACAACTTGCACGACAACATTAAGCCTGGGGTACACCAATTAGTAGGTATGAGAGGATTAATGTCGGATCCACAAGGGCAAATGATTGATTTACCTATTCAAAGCAATTTACGCGAAGGACTCTCTTTAACAGAATATATCATTTCTTGCTATGGAGCCCCAAAGGGGGTTGTCGATACTGTTTTTACCGACTGCATTCATGATCCCAATCCTAGAGGTGCGACTAGAAGCTAGGCAACTATAACTTTCTGCTCCATTAGGGAGGAAGCTCCAAGACGAGCAGTTTCATTTTCCAATGGACCAAGGATTTCATACTCTGTAGAAAGACACAACCATATTGCACCTGATCAGGACGGGAATGACCTTTGCATATGCTTGCTAGAACAGCTGTTTGGGATATCGGCATAACTCAATGGCCTAATAAGAATATGATTTTATGCACTTATATAACACATTTCTTGAAACTTTTTAGTTGTTTAAACAAAATAAAGAGAGGGTTTCCCTTTTTTCCATTTCTGAGGGTTTTTTTTAAATCATTTTATTAATAAGAATGAGGGGTGGTATTGATAACCACATGCTATATTTGAGTGGTGGTATTGAACATTATATACGTCTCTTTTTGGATGGAAGAAACCTAATAAAAGTTGGGGTTAAACTGTTTAAACAGAATAATTGAACACAAAAACAAGCAAGGAAACTTGCCTCTTGATGTAACCACAATCTTCCTCTTGATCAATCACTAAGTCTACTGTAAATCACTTGGAAAAGCACTATTGTTCACAATCCAAATACTATGATTTTTCTTTGAGAGTGTTATAATTCCTTGTAATAATTAGAATGTTTTCATTTGTTGTCTTTTCATGTTTTTAAAGTGCAATCAAGTAGTTACCAATCATTGGATAACTGCTATATTTTTTAAAAAATAGAAATATAGATGGCTTAGGTCAACTTGTCATGGGTGATCCGACCTAAAATTCCAACATCTGCCACTTGCACATATGAGTAAAGACCATATTGTGATACTCTCTAAATTGAACAAAAAATAAGAAAAATATTTTCATACCAATAAATGGGTCGTGTGAGCTAGTGAGTAGACTTGTACTAGAGAGCTTACTACTATGCATGTGTTAGAAATAATATAGAAGTTTCAACCCTAAATAAAATAATTAAGAGTTAATTAAACATTATTGCAGTACCCTAGACTTGTCCATTTCTAAATATTGTAACACTCTAATCCTTCAAGCGTCATGTTCTTTACATATTAATTTTGTGTATTCATAATCAAGTCATACTTCTATTAAGTGACAAGATTGGCTAGCCAATGAACTCATTAGATAAAGTCTTCCCTTTTCATTTAAGATTTTTAATTTATGCTTGGTTGCTTTTCTAGACAAGTTCCATAGGCCAAATCATCCTTAACCATAGGTAACATGTTAGGATAACAAAACACCAAATATAAAATACAAAATATTAGTAAAAAAAAAGTATAAGGATACCTATATAAGGATAAATTTTATCCTTGAGATCTCACATATTGGAGAAGCATAGATTTATTCTCTCACTACTTAGATGGTCGTACAAGCACACATGGTATGAATAATGTGCTACAACACTTTTCTATTTCTTTGATGTCTAATAAAATATTGTACAAATCTAAGTTCAATCGCTACTTAACATCTAACTTTGAATTCTCTAAGTTCTTTCTCTCATTAGGTTTATTAAATGAGAAGTCACATATGACTTTCGTAGGTTATTTGAATATGGGTAATCCAAATCATTTGTTTATATGGATACAACCTCATCCCATTTTCTATTGAGGTGACAATCCTAACATAACGTCTCATCTCTTCTCACTAATTCAACGCTCTTGTGTGAGGGAGTCAATCTTAAACCTATGTGACATCCTTTGTTGAGCTTTTAATTAATCAAATATGTGATGTGTATATACCATTAATCATGAACATAGAATATTTAAGAACATAATAATGATTTGCATTTATTCAAATAGTACAATATGAGCTCAACGACATTTGATAATAAATTGTCTAAATTCTACGCAATCTAAGAGAATTTACATGTGCAAGAAAAACATCTCTTGGTATTGGCTTGGTAAGGGGATCAACCACCATTTGGTATATAGAAATATATCATACAATTACTTCTCATTTGGCAACAATGTCTTCAATGAAGTTGTACTTGGTATCAATATGTTTGGTTCTACTATGATATTTGGGATCTTTATTGAGAATATTATTGCTTAATTATTACAATAGATTGTAATGGCTCCTTCACAATCACGTTGAAGACCCAAATTTTCAAAGAATCTCCTTAACCAAACTGCTTCTTGCATAACAGCTGAACATGCAATAAATTTAGCTTCCATAGTTGATAATGCTATGCCAATTTGCTTCTTACTACTCCAAGAAATATCTCCTTTATCAAATAGAAAAGCATAACTAGACATTGATTTGTGTTGATCAAGGTCTTCTTCCCAATCGACATCTGAATATCCAATTAGATGCAATTATGACCCTTGATAATACAAACGATAATACATTGTTCCTTTGAGATATCTTAAAATACTTTTCATAGATTTCCAATGCTCTTGTCTAAGATTTAATTAATATCGACTAACTAGCCCAACAACAAAACATATGTCTAGACGAGTGCACATCATTGCATAAGACTTCCTACAACACTAGCACATGGCACAATGTACATTTCCTTTTGTTCTTGTGGGTTTTTAGGACATATATTAAGACTAAAGGCCTTACCCTCTGACACAAGAGTATCTACAGGCTTGTAACTATTTATATGAAAACGTTCTAAAATCTTCTGGGTATATTTCTCTTATGATGGAGCCAAAAATTTCTTTGAACGATCTCTTTTAATTTTAACTCCCAATAAGTAGTTAGCCTCACCCATATCTTTTATATCAAAATATATGGATAACCATCTTTTGATATCCATCTTTTGATATCCATCTTATACTCCTTGTCATTTTCAACTATTAAAATGTCATCAACATAAAGAGATAAAATTACAAATTTGTCATTTGACCATTTAATATAAACACAGTGGTCCTTGTCAATCATTTTAAAGTCATATATCAAGATGGCTTTGTCAAACATAAGGTATCACTATCTAGATGACTGCTTTAGGCCATAAATAGATCTTTGAATCTTGTAGACTTTGTGCTCTTGGCCTTTAATAAGAAAACCTACAGGTTATACAATGTAGATTTCTTCATTTAGCTCTCCATTAAGAACAAGCTATTTTCACATCCATTTGATGTGATTTTAAATCTAAATGTGCAACAATAGCTAGAGTTAGGTAAATAATGAAAAATTTGATACAAGGTGAAAAAGTTTTCTCATAGTCAATCTTTTATTGTTGAGTATAGCCTTTTGCCACTAAGCAAGCTTTATACTTATCAATAGAACCATTTGCCTTTCATTTTATTTTAATGTTCCACTTATTTGTAATGGTTTTACATCTTGGCTATAGGTAAACTAAGTTTTAAACTTGATTAACTCTTATAGATTTCATTCTTCTTCCAATGCAACTTTTCACTTTTCTTTTACAGGACATTTAAGTGTTTACTTAATTGTTTTAGGTTCTTCATCATCATATGGAGTGACAATATAAGCCTCATTTTCTATTGGAAAACACTTTTTTGGAGTTTTAGAATGTATACTACTTCGTAATTAAGGATTATTGTCTTTACCAATTAAAATTAGCTCAGATTTTAGCTCAATTCTCCTACTCAATTGAGATGGGTAAAACAATTTTGGTGTGCTCCCACTATCAAGAATAGGTTAGGTACCTCTTATTGAAGGTCAATTTGTTATTGAACTATACCATTCTCTTCTTCTTCCTCCATCTCATATAGATGTCAATTCGTTGTTGAACTATACCATTCTCTTCTTCTTCCTCCATCTCATATAGATGATAGTCATTATCCACATCTTCCTTCATAAGAAAATGATCTTCAAGAAAAGTGGCATCTCGAGACTCAATTTTTGTAATCCTTCCATCAGAATCCTCACCAATTAATACATAACCTTTTGAGTTTTCAGAGTATCTTACAAAGATACATTTCTTCCCTCTCGGTCCCAATTTTTCAAATTTGTGGGATGAATAAAAAATGTATGTTACAAATCCCTATGGATCTAATTCCTTCAAATTTGGTTTTCCATTTGTCCATAACTCATAAGATGTTGAGGAAACTGATTTTGAAGGTTCATGGTTAAGTACATAGGCTACAGTTAATAAAACATCACCCCAATATTGTACTAGGAGATTAGCTTGAGCCATCATAGACCTAATCATTTCTAGTAAGGTTCTATTCCTTTGCTCAACACACTACTTTATTGCAGAGTCTTAGGAGTTGTTAGTTGCCTCATAATACCTTTTTCCTGACACGATTCCTTGAATTGGTCATATAGATATTCCCTACCTTGATTAGTCCTTAAAGCTTTTACTTTTCTACATAGTGATTCTCAACCACATTTTAATATCTTTTAAAGGAATCTAATGCTTCCAATTTGTGGGGGATCAAATAAACAGGATCATATTAAGTGTAATCATTTACAAAAGTAATAAAGTATGAGACTTCATGCCTTGTTTTTACATTCATTGGTCCACAAATATCAAAGTCTATAAGATGTAGATGAAAATAAGCTCTTGTGCCTTTTCCAAATGGTTTTCTAGTTTCTTTTCCTTCGAGGCAAAATTCACAAGCAAGTAATACAAATTTTGTATTTAAGCCCAATAGATGATCATGGGCTAATCTTGCCCGATATGTCTTAATCTAGCATGCCATAAACAAGCATCCATATCATTAATAATTAGTGTTCAATACCACAAAACCGTCCACAATATAACCACAACCATTGTAAGTAGTGCCATTAGAAATGTTTACACAATCACCATGAAAATATAAACTATATCCAAGTTTTAACAAAGTAATAATAGAGACCAAATTTTGTCAAATGTTAGGAGCATAAATGATATCATGCAAGTATAAGATCCGACCCTCTTGCAAATCCAATTTGTAGGTGTCAATGCCTTTTACTTTAGCTCTTGCATTATTTCATACATAAATCCACTTTGTTCCTTTGGAAATTTAATGAAATTCCATAAATTCATTCTTATCTCTAGCTATATGGCTTGTGGCTTCTGAGTCTACAGTCCACATTAGATGAGATTCAATGAGCAAATAATGCTAGAGAGCAAAATGACCAAGTTTGTGACTGTTGTAATGGGTCTCTTTAGCCTTATCCTTCTTCCTACCACATTTTCCTCTTTTACGCTTGTGTTGTTTGTTCCCTCTCTTTGGTCTCGAACCAGTCTCATGCATCTTACCCTTGCTTTTCTAATTTTTGTTAAACCTCTTATGCTTATGCCCATAAACTTGCTTAGAATTGGATTTAGCCACATAAGCTTGAACATTGGGTTTAACAACCTGAAAGTGCTCATCCTCAAGTTCTAAGCAAAGGTCTTGATGTACTCATTATGAGTCATGCTAACCTTTATGTGCTATAAGATGTTAGGTAGAGACCAGATTATAGCCTAAACTTATTGTTCATCTATGAGGTTATGTGCAACAAACTTCAACTCCATTATCATATTCAACATTTTCCTCAAATGTTGTTTCATTGACTTGTTAGGGACCTTCTTATAAGTGTTAAATTTGATAGTCAGCTACATGAGTTTGGAGACATAAGTTCCTCCAAACTTCTCTTGCAGAGTAACCCACGTACATTAGCAGTAGGATATTATTGATGCTCATACACAAGATTATCATTCATGGAACTTATTAGGATCCCTTGTGTAATGGAATCCTTTTTCTTCTATGTCGTGTATGCAACCACGTTGCGCCAATATTGTGTATTATTGATATGTTCCTCATCAACTTTGGGCTCATCCATAACATTGATGGCCTCCAAATTCTCTTATTCATCAAGGATAGTGGATTTTTAGATGCCAAATATATAGTTATCACCATTGAGTTTTTCTCCTTTGTTCAATTCAACTATAACGCTCTTTCAAGCCATAGTTAGTCACAAAACAACAAAAGACATTTTAAATGCAGCATCAATTTATTATGTTGTGTACACATCACTTAGTCACAATTTCAAATTAAGTTATTGAAAATTTCTCATATGAATTTAAATCGAAAGTTCACTATGTTCCCAATCTTCATCTATATTCAAATGTTTAAATTTTCTTTAACTTTAAGTTAAATTGTGTTATCATTATTCTAGATGAGAATTCACTTGACTACTACCAATTTTAGAATGCCCACATTATGAAGTAAGTTAAACAAAAATGAAATTCAAACTTCACAATACAAAGATATCCAACAAGTTTAGTACAATGTATAAGAGAATGTGGATAAGCGTAACTTATTCAATATAAATACAAACTAATAGTTATGTTAAGTACATTTATATAAAATCTTTGTACGGATAGATTCTTCCTCCTTTTCCCTATCTATAACAATTGAAACTAACTTTTTAAGCCAAGGAAAAATTGGGATAGGTAACCTAAATATCCTAAGACTAGGGTTAGAAGTTAGGGATGAAGAATTATTTAAATTCTTCCAAGTGTAATAATCTAAAAACAAGTACACTAAAGTCTCATGGATGTTAGTCTTCCCATTTAACATATGCATAAGGTCATTAGATCTATTCCAAAAATCTCCATCCAATTCCCTTAACCAAAAACTCAAGATGTTCCTTTAGGTCATCAGGTAAAGCTGTATGCAAAGCTTGAAAATTTTCTTCATTATTCAACACATGAACTTTGTGAGTTATCTCTTGAAACATGACATTGACAATTTTAACATGTTAAGTCATATTGTGATTAGGATACATTATATATTTGGCGAGATTTTCTTTCAATCCACTTAACTTTTCTCTTTCAATTCGTGTCCTTAGCGCTATAGGAGTAATTTTTATACATCTACCACCAAGAATGTATCTATTCCTTTCAATATATATATATATATATATATATACACACGAAAATTCCAACAGAAACTTAATACAGATGGGTCTTTAGTCAATAGTAATGGCAATTCGTCTGCTGCGAAAGTTACAATGAATGAGGGTGGTCATTGGCTGTGGTTTTGCCGTTAATATTATTGGGGTTGGCTTAATCGTCTCAGATTAGTTTGGGTGCCAAGATTTCGTGAAGTGATGATAGAGATGTGTTCGATGTTGTTGATTCATTTTCTTAGGAGCGACAGGCATATAAGATCTTAGTGTGATAATGTATTTCAATCTTGCATGCAATTGTTGAAGAGGGACTGAGAAGTTGAGGTCAAGCATATCTACGAGGAGGAAAATAGAGTGGCAGATTTTCTTGCTTCTTAGGCTTCAAATTGTAATGAAGGTCTGGTTTTACAGGATCTCCTGTGAGGGCAGTCTTTTTTGCTTTTAGTTGATAGTCTTGGCATTACTTGACAACGCGACTCTTCGGTGTAGTTTGAACTTGTTGCCATCCCTGCATGTGCCATCTATACACATAATTTCTATTTATATAATAATTTACAAATTCAAATCATAAAACATTTAGTTTAGGCAGAATTATTGTAAGATGACCTAGTTGACTGTAATGCATATTTGAACTTCTCCTAGAAAGTTGAAGTCATAATTCAAGTATGACCATCATTTACCTCCATCAGACAAATTTTACGCTTTTAAATCATCACTCTAGATATAAATAAAATTGAAAGAAGTGGCATACGACCGGTATGAACAGTAGGTACTTGTAGTTGTAAAGGTGAAAGTCACAACCCCTTTGAGATGTAAGTGAAACGGAAGTGCATAAAACATTAGACTCAGAAAATGAATCACACAAAAGTGAAACAAGTGAATAGAAAGCAATTGCCGTGTTATTGTTTGAAGCATGCGTTCTCAATCAATCCACCTAAAGCTAAGGACATTGGCGTCCGAAGAAATTTAGCAGCAACATTGTGTACCTATTATCAAATTTTTGTAACTGACTATTGTTTCTACAAGTTCTCCCATTCTTGCGAGCCCACTGGATCCTGATCAAAATCATTGGTTAAAGCAAGGGGAAGCTCCGGCTCATCGTCAGGCGCACTGGACGTCATTACATGCTCATTATTCATTATATTAAATTGTGGATAGCCATGCAATTCTAAGTCCAAGTGTTGTGACTGGGAGTTATTTACTGCCAGGTTAATGTTGTTTTCCGACACCAACATAACCTTACCCTCCATATTTTCTGAGCACATTAGATTACTATTCAAATGAACCATTGGTTGCAAAGATAATGAAAGCCATTGTTTTCCCTGATCCTCATCAGTGTTGAATGACAATGGATGCCCAAGCAGGCACTCAGGAAAGTTATCAGCCAGTGAAAACTCTTCAGTTGTCTTCTTCTTCATCACCTTTGAATGAAAATTGCATTCAAAGTCATTATCACAACTTCTTTTTAGATATATTGACATTGATTTTGTTTGACCACTTGAGATCACAACTTCTGTTTGAGATCTACTAACACTTGGATCATCCACTACCTCATCTCTCTCTCTAACCAGATAGACCCCACAACCTTTCAGGGCTGAACCTAATGAGGTTCCAAGGACTTTGAATGAAACCTCAAAATGAACTAAACCATTCTGCTTCAAATGTGAGGCCTTAACAAAATGACATGGAAGATAGTACAACCACACATGATCTGACTCCAACGAAAAGAACTGCCTTGAAAAACATTATCACATTTTGACCATTGATGAAAACTTCACGTGATATATTCGCTTCCACGTCATCCTTCAAATTTAGAACAACACAAAGAACTAATCCTCTGATTTGCTCACATCCATATGAATGTTCTTGGAAAGATACTGAATCCTCTTCACTGTGATAGTTGAACCACTACATAATCTCACTTCCAGGAAGAAATATTTCAATTCGAAGATCCTGATGAAATTTTTGTTACATGGATATCACCAAAATAATCAATAGCATTAGCAAATAATAGAAATCAATGGCAAAATTATGTTGAGAAAGGTATTTGGTTCAAATCTTGCAGACTCGCCAATAACAACACAAAATAAATAGATACAAGTGCACTAATGCACAAACACTTTTGTTGGGGAACACTGCAATAGCTAGTGAAGGAGGGGAAGCTAACCTTTTTTTTTTGGAAAGCGAGGGGAAGCTAACCTTACTTAGTAATGCATTCTCCAAAAATTTGCCCTTGTTTTCAGCAAGTTTATGGCAGTTGGAGAAGTCAATATCATGAAGCCTGTTTGGCCTCTCCTCTATATTACATTTAAATGCCCTTGCTAATTGAGGAAATCTTTCTAATGATTCACAATCTCTTGCTTCCATTCTCTTAATATTCGTTAGAAGATCTAGGAACTCTCTGACCTTCTTACACTTGGATAATTTAAGGCTCCTTAAGTTATTTAGTAGGTGAATGCTTGAAGGAAGACTAGCAAAATCATTTCCTGACATATCCAAATCTCTCAACATGGAAAAGCAATAATGGTCCATTAAGAAATTGATTTCCACAAGATTGCAATATTGTAGATCCAGATATCTTAACTTAGGAAATCCAAACAAGGTTTGGCTATTAAAAGGAAACTTGCCTAGTTTTGAGCAACAATCCAAAAGAAGATTCCGAAGATGTCCCAATTTATACATGCTACTTGGAAGATTGGTGGGGCTTTTGCAATATGTCAGTGATAAGACTTTAAGTCTAGTGAGATTTTCAATTGACGAGGGGAGAACTATTATTAATGTTCCATTTATACAAACTTTCTCCAGCCATTTCATCTCTTCCACAATATCAGGAAATGTCTCAAGTTTTGTGCAGTCAGTGAGAAGCAGCGTTTGAAGAGATCTCAATTTGAACCTACTAGGAAGACTTTTTAGGTTAAAGCAGAACTCAAAGCTCAAAAATTCAAGCTTATCAAGAAACCCAATGGATTGATGGACCTGAACTAAATTTGAACAACCTTCAAGATTCAACCTCTCAAGATTTGGGATGGTTGAGAACTCTGGTGTTTCTATTAGGAATTGACAATCTCTCAAATTCATAAATTTCAAGTGTAATTCCGTAAAAAAAAAAAAAAAAAAACTTAGGTTAGAAATTATATATATATATATATATATATATATATATATAGAGAGAGAGAGAGAGAGAGAGAGAGAGAGAGAGAGAGACCAACAATTACATAACCTTGAATCCCGCCCCAAATTGCTTGATGTAGCTACGATGCATATTAAGTCCAACAAGTTTACTTGTACAAAATCCAGATGGCATTGATCACAAAGGACATTCAGGCCATTCTAGCCACCTTAACCCATTAGGGAGATCCATAGGGCCTCCAGTTACATGTGCCTTGTGGATTGATAGTATTCTAGGCCTTTTCATCTTCATAAAGGCTTCAGCACTCAACTCTATCTTTTCAAGTTCAGGTGGGTCTAGCAATATGCCTTCAATGTCATCTGCTCCCTAACAACCCAAAGTACAACCATATAACATATTAGAATCATCAAATCATAAAGAATCCTCGTCCTGAACAAGAAATAAAACAGGACTAACATTAAAGGTTAGGGAAAAACAAAATACCTTGTTGATGTGGACATTACCATATTTCCTGTCAGTATGTCCTCAATGACATCCTCACGAAACCACAATCTGCTGTGCCTGTTAGGTTTGGATGATTGCAGGCGAACAACTTCCCTGCCCACTGATTGGAGTAAAGAATGCATTTGCACCTTATTGTTTTCTATACTTATTATGGATTTTTCAAGGAGAACTTGTACTCCAATCCGTGGCTCGAAAGCACAAGCATCTAGAATTTTCATCACAAAATCTTTATCCATCCCTTTAAAGAAGCATGCAATATCAAGAAAAATGGCTTTCTCATTCTCCTCCACGCCATCATTGCTTATTTTGAGTATTTCAAATATCTGCTTTTTAGGACTTTGTTTCAGTTTAGCTATTTCACTTTCCCATTCAAGAACTTTTCTTTTATACAAAAAGGAGCCCAACACAACAAGAGCTAATGGAAAACCTTCAACATAATGTACTGTGCATTTTGAAAGCTCAACATAGTCTTCTTCTGGCTGCCGTTTCTTAAATGCATTCCAACTAAAAAGCATAAGAGCATCATCAGGACCTAATTCTTTAATCTTATGTACTCTGCTCACTCCATGTACAACTAGCAAATGTTCATCTCTGGTTGTGATAATTATTCTACTTCCCACACCAAAACAATTTATTGCAGCTAATTGTTTCAGTTGATCCACATTACCCACATCATCGATAACAATGAGAACCCTTTTCCTGCATAATCTCTCCTTTATGCAATTGATTCCTCTAGCAAAGTTTACAACTGATATATTTTTATCTCCTAATATCTCAAAAAGAAGGGTTTCCTGTAGTTGAACAACACTGTGTTGCTGTGACATTCTTCTAACATTTTCAAGAAAACAGCTGCCCGCAAATTGATTAGCAAGTCTATTATAAATGGCTTTGGCAAGAGTTGTCTTGCCTATTCCACCAATTCCACATATCCCCACCATGCGAACATCTTTGACCCAAATGCTTAACATACTAATGACCTCTTGTACATGGGATTCTAACCCTACAATATTTTCAGCAACAAACAACAATTTTCGATTGAGTTTAGTTGAGACATTTTCAACAACGTTCTGAATAAATTCAGGCTCATTCCTGCCAATTTCAACCACAATAAGCAAGGCAAAGACAAGAAAGCAGAACAATCAACTACTGATTTTGTCTAAAATAAAAAGTCTAAGTTCAGGAAGAATAGACAAAAATTGAATAGACCATGAAATGGAACTTCTTTTCGTTTTAACTTTTACAACTCAAATTTCAACTTAATCAAAATGCATTTTATCTTCAACCTTTCCATTGAATTTTAAAAACTGTCACCATCCCCTCATTCAATAATTTAGCTGTTCCATTCCATCCTAGCAATTATTATTCATGCATCACCCAAAGAGAGAGAGAGAGCGAGAGATTTTTAGAAATAATAATAATAATAATAAAAGTGTAGCATAAACAGAAATACCTATTATTATCCAAGTGCCAACCCGACAATTCAGAGGCCTTAGCTAAAGCTTCCCTCCACCTCTTCACCTTTTCTCTATTCCCACAAAACTGACCTTCAAGTTTCTCCAATGCCTTACCAAACCCACCACTCTGCTTTTCCACATCTGATGGTTCCACCTTATAAAAGATTGGGAAAACCACATGATCTTTAAACTCATTACAGGCGAGAATCGTCACCAGTTCATCCAAGCAATAAGACAACGACGCATAGTCTGGAGAAAAGACAACAATGGAAATCCTTGACCCTATGATCGCTTCCTGAATCGCAACCGTAATCTCCTCTCCTCTCTCGATCTTGTCGTCGATGAAAGCGTCGATTCCTTTTGCTCCACAGAGCGTGATATAGATGACTGGTGAAGTTAGTGCGGGTTTCTTTCCCCCTGAAACTCAAGAATACATCGTGCTTCCACAGATTGGTAGAAGAGGAAATAGCAGCAGCCATAGCCTGCCACTCCAAATTACTATTTTTTTTTTTTTCATTGTTTTGGATAGAATTTTTTTTATTTTTTTATTATTTTGGGGAGGGGAGGGATTGCGATTAGAAGGGAAGGGACCGAACAAGTAGAGTGAAAAGACCAAGAAAAGCAACGATAAGTTAGTTTCTTATTGTTTGGTCATAAACGACAGGGACCAAAAAAAAAAAAGGCTGAAGTGTACTTTTTGGCATGGATGATCTGAATATAACAATATTAACATTTATTTATGAATTGTAGCTGATATTTATAAATTTGTATCAATTTTAATTTGATATTTATGAATTTCGATCTTATCTCAATTAAAATATTTTACATTTTAATTCAAATATTAAATTTATTTATTTCGGTACAATTCAGATATAAATCAATGGTGGTAGTAACTTAGCTCTTTTCTCTCTATTTTGCGCTTCTTTTTTTTTTTTTTTAAATTTCTAACCATTTTGATTAGATATTTGCCTCGTTTTGTATTATTATTTATCTTTGCTTATTAAATAAATGTAAATCTACTCATTTATCAAGTTTATTATGGTTTATCTTCACAAATATGGAGATAATATCCAAATTCACTCATTTTTCAACTTTATTTAGATTTATTTTTTTTTCATATCTTGAGATTTTGTATTTTCATATTATCATGAATTTGTTTGTTTGATTATTATATTTTTCACAATGGAAATTTTTATATTGTATTATTTAGATATAATATTTTATTGATGAGTATGTGATACAAGAAATTGTGCAAACATTTGTTGAAGAAGATTTATAATTTGTGAAAATTAGATTGGACTCATAGAAATACCAAAATATCAAATAATAATAAGAAATTATCAAGTAAAGCGTGTTTTTTGTCGATTGATTCAGTCAAATATTTTTTCTACATAATCTATTTCTACAAATCAAATTATATATCATTTGAATTTAAAATTATATACGTGATTTATCTTAGAATTTGTCATAAAAATATATAATCATATAAGGTTTTGCATATCTATTTTGTATTATTTATCTAATTAATAAAATATCTAATCCTTTTATTCTCCAATAAGTGATATTTCTCATATGATATGAAAATTTAATTCAAATATATTATAAAAAAAATGATTCAAACTCTTTTTTATCTAAAAGAAAACTCAAATGAATTGTTTTCGAAATAATTCAAAATTTTTAAGTTAAATTTGATCTTACATATGTGTCAACCCAAATTAAGTTGACGCATATTTGTCTAATTGATTCATTTATTAAAAATATTTAAAAATTATTTAAAATTAAAATAATAGTTTCTTAAAATAAATTAAAATTTTATTTTAAAAAAATTAAATTACGAGTGATTTGATCTTATTAAATTTTAAATAATATATAAAAATGACTTCAATTTCTTTCAACATCTTGATCCAATAGCTCGATTCGATCTATTTAAAAAAGATCCAACCTAAAATCAACCTAATTCAAATTGAACCCAATTTGACCCACCATTTTCAACCCATATACTGCCTCTAATAGATTGACAAATCAACTGTAAAAAAAGAATTTATATGTTATATATTACAGAATAACAGTACATTCACTTTTTAAGTCAGGCTTAGATAATTTTCATAAAAATATTATGTTTGGCACTTTTCCATTTAAGGTCTCCCAAATTTCAAAATTTAGTATCCAAGTTATGCATTATTATTGACTTAATTTAATTATTTTTTAACATAAAAACTAATTTATCTCTTTAATTTTTTTAAAATAGTTCAATCATGAAAAAAAATAACTATTTGATTTAATTGAAATATAATTTTTATTTTTAATTTATTTAAAACTGGATTTTGATTAGAAGCAGAATGTGAAACTCACATATTTAAAGATAAAAAAAATATATTTTATTGATTAAATAAATATACAATTTATTTTATTTACTATAGCTTGCATCTAATTGTTCATTGTATTTTATGTCTGAGTGCAAAATCAGTTATGTGAATTACTTGAATTTGGACTCATATGATCATATAGGTTTTTTTTTTTTTAAAAAAAAGAAGAATTAAAATAATTGCTAAATATAGAAATAACAGTGACTATCTAATGAGAGGATTGGAAAAACCTCACTCGAGCTATTCTTATGATCTCTTATTGTTAGCTGTTTACCACAAGTGCACTAGTCGCACAAGTACTATAAAACTAAGTTAATATCATTTCTATAGAAAAATATGGTTATTACCTGTTGAAATTAACTATAATTTTTTTTTTGAAAATTCAATAATTGAAATAGATAAAATAAAAACTAAACTTGTTGGACTAGGTTAGTCCAACCTCATTTTTTATCTTCACAATATAGATTAAAAGATACTAATATTTTTGTTGTATTGTGCTTGCAAAGAATGAGATAGAAATGAGTTAGGAAGTCAAAATGAAGTGAAATCTCCAAGTCTCTAAAAATTGGCTTCTAAATTGCATATAAGATAATCAGATTGCGACCAAGAACTCAGTTGCGACTGCAATATTGCAAATTGCAATCATGCTCCACATTAAAAATGGAACTAAAAGTTTCAGTTGAATATATAGTTTGAATTACATCTAAGTATCGACTGCAACCTTCAAACATCTTCAAAAAGAGCTCCAACTGTCACTAATGAAGCCAGTTAAAGTGTGCCATGTATTCAAGGAATCGTTAGCCATTTTGATGATTGCAATCGCGAGAAACAAGAAGTGATTGCGACCAAGTTTCATGATTGAACAAAAAACTCTAGGCTAATTCATGGTGAGCATAATGGTCCCCTAATCCAGTGCAATCCACCATTGCGATTATGACTTTGAACAAAAAAAAGGAACATTCCAATTGATAGTTTTTAGAATAACCAATGATCAAACACCACATGTTACTAGTTGTTAGACATAATTAAAGTTCTCGTCCATGAAAGTGTAATTATGAGCATGAAAAGCAGATCACGATCGTGGAAAAAGGATATCTGTAAGCATCAGATTTTGGACCTTTGCATGCAAAGTACAATGGTGAAGATCGTTGAACAATTCCCCAAAGTGCAAATGGAATTGCCAAAGGAAAATATTAAAGGCCTTATGAAGCCTTGGAGAAGTCCAAGACCAAGCCCAAAGTTGCTTACCATGCCTAATAGGTTGTACAACTTTACACAAGAACCTATGCTAAAACCTTGGTTCATAGATCCTTCTAAAATTGGTCCCCCTTTAAACCCTAGGTCTGTACAGCCTTGGTAAAAGGATGTACAACCAATTCCTGGCTCTTCAACTTGTTGAACCTACCTAGCTTGGGAAAACTTAGCTTGTTTTGATGAAGCTAGCATGGTGAACCTAACTTGTTTTGATGATTACAAACACATCTAAAAGCTAACCTTTGTCCAAGTTGTTTGTGTAAAATCTTGCAGGTACATCAATTTATTGAACAAAGATGTTTGGAGAAAGAGTTATGGTAAAAACTTCAAGTATTCAAAACCAACAGGTGTTGCCATATTTTAATAGGCATTGTGACTCTAGCAATAGGCATTAAAGATTCTTAACATGCGTTGAAATGACACCTAAGTATGAGTAAAGTCTTATAGACCTCTTATCTAGCGTTTCTCTCAAAACATAATAGGCATTGGATGACTCAATCACTTGAGTTATGCAAGTTGATCTTCACAATAGGCATTGTAATTTCGCAACGAATGTGGCTATTGAATTCTCAATAAGCATTGAACCAAGTGACTTGATTTAAGCAAAACTCTCAAGATCTCGACACAGGCATTAGATTCTACCAACGGGCATCAGAGAAGTTCAGCGGAAAAGCTAAAATTTATGCACCATGCAATGGGACACTCTTAAAAATTCAAAAAACATTGAGATCATTTTCAATGGGCATTGGAAGTTCACCAACAACCATTGAAGTACTGTTGAAAATCTTGAAAAACAGAGCATCAAGTTCACATCCTTCTGGAAATTTACAATAAGCATTATTCGTATCTTAATAGGAGTTAAAGTTGAATTCCAACAGGTGTTGATTTCTATCAGCCATTGAAGAGTTATTGAATAAATAATTTAGAAAGTCAGAAGAAGAGTGTTTAAGAAAATCTCTCTCTAGCAACTAGTTCCAACAAGCATTTTGATAGTACCAACGACTATTGAAGTGGAATTTTGTTTGACAATCCCTCGATTGATGACTGAACAATTAGCGTAGAGAATGTCCAATAAGTGTTGAGTGTCTACTATAGTGATATGACGTGATAGCCTTCTTTCTAATGGCTAGTTTCATGTCTTTGCCTATAAAAAGACCTTAACATAATTGAAACAAAAAGAGAAAAATATTCAAAGTGAGTACTTTTATAGTGAAAGCAATCTTTGAATAAAAGGGGGTGATACAAGAGTAATCTAGCTTACAAGAGAAGATCATTGTCAAAGCTTATGAGAACTATTTTAAAAAAATAGAGCTTGATGAACAAACTTTTAAACTTTCTCTCAAAACTCTCAACCAAATCAAACATACCTTGTGAGTGTATTCTAAATTATTTGTTACTTAAGTGAGAGAGTTTTTTTTCTCAACTTTCTAAGTTATAATTTCATTTGAGAAAACCTTTGGTTAGGAGATCTTAAGAGATCTAAAACCATACTCTATGAAAAGTTTAAGGCAGTACCTATAAACTACTTTGGAAAATGATTTTACTAGCACTCGTAAGTCTACTTGTAATGAATTAGTAATGCCTAGAAGCTACTATTGTAAAGGTAGTTGATACCACCTGTAAGCTATCTAGATAGTGAAAGACTCTAATGAGAATACTAGAGGAGAAGACGTAGACAGGTTATGCCGAACCTCTATAAATTGGTTGTATTGATTCTTCATTATTTTCACACTTATTCTTAATTGTTATTACTTGTCATTGCCTTATTCAATCTCCTTTTTAGGGCACCAAAGGACAACAATTGGTATCAGAGCTAGTCTCTTCATCAAAAGCTTAAGTGCTCAGAGTAAAGGTCATGACAAGTCATAAAGAATCACAATAAGTCCATAAGCCATCTTTCTTCAAAGGAGGTGACTATGGTATTGGAAAAATCATATAGAGATCTTTCTTGATAGTGAAACCATAGATCTATGGGACATTGTTGAAGAAGGAAGAGAAGTTTTAATGAAACTAGTTAGAGATGTTCTAGTACCAAATCCCAAAAGTGAAAGGACAACTGAAGAGAAGAAGGAAAATTTGAAGAATAGATGAGCAATGCACGTTCTCTTCTATGTAATCCATAAATCTCAATATGCTAAGTTACAAATGTGTGCACCAACAAAAGAAATATGAGACACATTGCAAACTTAACATGAAGGAACCAATGAAGTCAAGAAGAAAAAGATATAAATGCATAAATATATGTATGAAACATTTATATATCAACCTGGTGAAACCATCATTGAGATATACAATAGGTTTATTGACATAGTGGGCACTCTTAACTCTTGAAAAGTCCTATTCTAATGAAGACATGGTAGCAAAGATTCTGAGAACACTTCCCAAAGATAGGTGGGAAGCTAAAAAGATAGTAATAAACAAAGAAAACAAGCTGGAAGTCCTATTATTGGCAAAGCTCATGGCAAAGCTATTAGCCTGTGAAATCACTCTTGAGAAACCAACTGAAAGTATTAGAGTGTGTTGGCCCTAGTGCACCAAGAAAGGGGGGTTGAATTGGTGGCAAATTTGAACTTTTGATTTTGGAGGAAGCACATAAGAATGAAAGATTTAGAGAATGGGTAGGAGAAGAATGAACACAAGAGTTTTATAGTGGTTTGGGTATTAACCAACCCTACATCCACTCCCTAATTCATCAATTGGGTATTTCACTCAATCTTTAGTGTTTTATAGCTCACACTCAACTTAGTGTTTAGGCTCACACCAAACCTTACAAGTGTTTTCCCAAGGCTAACACTCAACCTATATAAGAGTTTTCTAAAACTCACTCTCAACCTATACAAGAGTTTTACAACTAGGCTAACTCTCAAACCTAAACAAGGAGTTTAAAGCTCACACCAAACTATTTATAAAGAAATAAAGAATTAAAGCTAGGAAATAACTTAGCAAGAGTTTTGGCACATATCAAATGTTCTTCTCTTGCATTTACATTAGTTTAGTGGAGTATTTATACCCCACATCCACTAAAGAGATGTTACTCTAAAACTATAAACAAATCTCCAAGATGTGCTAGGCAGATTCAACATTAAATGTTTGTCAGGCTGAAGTCGTGGTCACGACTACCTTTTCGCGGTCATGAATTTCCAATTTCGGCTGAAAATCCTATTTGTGTCTAACAGCTAGTCCACGTGTCAGCTTTCCATTGGTCATCCAGTAAAATATAGCCATTGTGTTCTAACCACTCACAAAAGTCATGGTTGCGATATATTAATGCCTTAGGCGGGACTAAGACTACAAATTCCTCTGTGATTCAACTAAGGCTCCTTCAGCTAAGTTGCGACTGTGAATTTGCCTGCGAATTCCTTTGGCCTAGCTTCATCCATTCTTATAATAGTGTCGCAGTCATGACTTAGGGGATACCGACCATAAATTTAGATGTTTTTCTAAAAGATGGAGATATTGACTTCCATTGAAGATAACTCTTATAAATTGTAAAAACAACACTTAAAATTAACATTAGAACTTTCAATCTATATTGTCAAGATCAAAAGAGAGCTTTGACTTAGATTTGAATAACCTAGTCTAACAGAGTGAGAAAGAAAGATTTGGCACTAAAAGCTAAAGAGATACACTATGAATCCCCCTTTTACTTCTTGTTTGCTAACATCTTCTTCTTCTAGTGATGATGAAGATAGTAGTGAAGATGAACACCTTGCCCTTATTATAAATAAAGTAAAGAGATTTCTCTCCAATTTAAAGAATAAAAGGGAAAATAGATACAAAAAGAGGGGTAGCAAGAGTCAACTCATTTGTGATGGATGTAGTGAGAAAGGGCACATAAAGTTAGATTGTCCTAAGTTGAAAAAGAGCAAATTTCCTATTAGGAAACACACCTCCAAGAAAGAAAAGGAAGTGTATAAAGCTACTTGGGATGACACTAGTGACTTTGAACCTAATGAGGAGGAAACTAGAAAGGAGTTGGTTAGCCTTTATTTAATGGTAATTGAGGATAAATTAATTGAATCCTCAAATGAGCACTCCTCCAGCAATGATAGTGACAACGATGGTGGCCATAAGGTAAATCCCTTTGATTCCTACTCTAGAGATGAGTTATATTTTATTATTACCAAGCTTACCTTGAAAGTTAATACTCTCAAGTTTAGCACTTCATCTCTCAAGACAAAGAATAAATCTTTAAAAGGTTGTGCTAAGAGTTAAAAGACTTTGACTAAGGAGGTTAAGTTTCTCACAGTTGAAAATTCTAAGTTTAAGGATAGTCTCATCAAATTTACCAAAGGAAAGAAGAAATTAGACTCCATCCTTGAGATTCAAAGCAACCCATCCATTAAGAATGGATTAGGATATAATGTCTTTATTTCTATTGCTTCTTTTACTTCTAAAATAGTATTTGTTAAGGCTAAGGAAGTTAGTATACCTAACCCCATTAGAATGCCAAAAGTTCCCAAGAAGGGAAATGCCAAGATAAGTGGCACAAAGGCTAAGTCTTAACCTATTCATACACAATTGAGACATGCTCCTCCTAGAACAAATTATACCTATATGTATCACTCATACAAGCCTAAGAGGCAAAGTGTCCAAAGGCATAAAAATTGGCATAAACATGGATATAGATACATACCACACAAGAGAGTTTCTCACATAAGAATTACTCCTAGACACAGAGCTTAAAGGAGTTTACAAATCTTAGAGACATTATATGCATGCTCCACGTATAAATAGGACACTAGCTCACTTTGATGGTGATTGTTTCTACTATGGTATAAATGGCCACATTGCCTATTATTGCCATTCTAAAAGGCATGATGAGCAAATGACAAGAGCTAACCCCTTAGGACCCAAAAAGATTTGGGTACTTAAGACTTGATTCGCTTTATTTTGCAAATGTATTTGAAATCCCCAGTTTGGAAGCAAGAGTGGTATATTGATAGTGAATGTTTAAAGCACATGGCAGGACCAAAAAAGTTCTTCTCACAATTAGAGAAAATAAAAAGACTTGAAAATGTGCCTTTCGGAGACAATGGAAAAGCCAAAATCATTAGCATAGGCAAAGTTAGCAAGGATGTTGATTGACCTATCCTTAATAAAGTATTGCTTGTTGATGGACTCAAACTTAATTTGCTAAGTGTAAGTCAGTTGTGTGACAAAGGTCTTAGAGTTATGCTTGAACCACAAGCATGCTATGTGTTAAGGATGAGTTATAACAAAATTTTATTCATTGGTAGGAGAATTCATAATATTTATATAATTGATTTAAATTCTACCATTAACCATAATGCGAAGAGTTTAGTCTCTATAGTGGATGAAGGTAAAACTTGGCATAAGAGGCTAGGATATGCTAGCATGTAACTCCTCAATAAGTTGAAAAGAAGAAACTTAGTTGAAGGTCTACCTGAAATCAAGTTTGCAAAGGAAGGAGTTTGTGAAGAATGTCAAAAAGGAAAACAAGTCAAATCTTCATTAAAATCCAATAACGAGGTAAGTTCTCCTAGAACTTTGCAATTGCGTTACATGGATCTATTTGGACCTATTAGAGTATCTAGCTCAAGAAGCATGTATTATGCTTTTGACATACTAGATGATTACTCTAGATATACCTAGGTATTGTTCCTACCTCACAAGAACTCTTATTTTGATGATTTTAAGACCTATGTTAAGAGAATTCAAAACTAAAAGGATTTGAAAATCTCTTCTTTTCAAAATGACCATGGAGGAGAGTTTGAGAATGCTAAGTTTCATAGCTTTTGTGTTGAGTATGGTATCTTATACAAGTTCTTGACTCTTAGAACACCATAACAGAATGGTATGGTAGAAAGGAAGAACAAAACTCTTCAAGAAATGGCTAGGACCATGTTAAATGAGTATAATATTCCTAAGTATTTTTGAGCTGAAATTGTTAACACTTCATGTTATGTCTTAAATAGAGTTTTAGTGAGACCCTTGTTGAAGAAAATTCCCTATGAGTTGTGGAACAATAGTAAGCCCAAAATTACATACTTTAGAGTCTTTGGTTGTAAGTGTTTTATTCTAAACACTAAAGACAACCTTAGCATATTTGACTCTAAATCTGATGAAGGAATTTTCCTTGGATACTATGAAGAGTATAGAGTCTTCAACAAGAGAACACTTGTTGCAGAATAGTTTATACATATAGTATTTGATGAATTTGACCCCCACTTCTTCAAGAATAAAAAAAGATATTGATGATCTTGCAGGTCCTATGAGTGAGCCGAACATTAGAAAAGAAGGAAAGGATGTGGATAAGCCACAAGACATGAAAAGTGAAGGAAATTCAAATCCACCTCTACCTACTCGAAATGAAGAGGAAACTCCACTAGAAAGAGACTGATATTAAAGAAAGATAATCTAAGAGATCAAATCATTAGTGATCCATCAAGTCAGGTAACAACTAAATCATTTTTTAGAAATGCATATACCAATCTTGCTTTTGTATCCCTCATAGAGCCTAAGACCATAAATGAGGCTATTAAAGATGAACACTGGGTACTTGCTATACAAGATGAACTCAATCAATTTGAGAGGAACAAAATGTGGACTTTAATTTTTAGACCTCATACTCTTTCCATTACTAGAACCAAATAGGTCTTTAGAAATAAACTTGATAAACATGGAATTATTGTTAGAAACCAGGTTTAGTTAGTAGCCAAAGGCTATAACCAAGAAGAGAGAATTGACTTTGATGGGACCTTTGCATCAGTAGCTAGACTTAAAGCTATTAAGATTTTGATTGCATTTCTATCTCACATGAATTTTAAGTTATACCAATTGGATTTCAAAGGTGATATTCTTAATGACTATATTGATGAGGAAGTATATGTTGAACAACCCCCTAGTTTTGAAAGCCATTGCTTTCCTAACCATGTATTCAAGCTCTCCAAAGCCCTATATGGCTTAAAGCAAGCTCCAAGAGCTTGGTATGTGAGGTTGAGCAACTTTCTTGTAAGAAAGTCTTCTCCAAAGGTTTGGTAGACATAACTTTCTTCTATAAAGAAAAGAATGGAGACCTATTATTAGCGCAAATATATGTAGATGATATCATATTTGGTGCTACTAATGTTTGCTTATGTGAAGATTTCTCTAAAGTTATGAAAGTGAATTTGATATGAGCATGATAGGCAAACTCAAATTCTTCCTTGGGTTAGAAATTAAGCAAGGAAAGGAAAAAAATCTTCATCAACCAAGCCAAATATACTAAGGAACTAATCAAAAGATTTGGCATGGAAAATAAAAAGTCGTGTAAAACTCTAACGAGCACTAACATCAAGCTAAACATGTATGAATATGGTAAGACTATGGATCAAAAGTTGTATAGGGGTATGATTGATAGTTTACTTTATCTACAACCTTTAGGCTTGATATAATGATCAATGTTTACTTATGTGATAGATATCAATTTAATCCTAAGGAGTCTTATTTGCATGCTATGGAACACATACTTAAATACCTTGTGGGTACTCACAACTTAGGACTTTGGTATCCTAAGAGTTCTTCGTTTGAGTTGAATGCATTTTTAGATGCTAATTTTGCTGGGTGTACCTTAGATAGAAAGAGTACTTCAGGCACATGCCAATTACTTGATCAATGCTTAGTGTCTTGGAGTAGCAAAAAACAAAATTGAGTTGCTTTATGAACTGTTAAAGCTGAGTTTATGGCAGCTAGTCTTTGTTGTGCTCAAATCGTATAGATGAAACAATAACTTCTTGATTACAAAGTAATTGTAAATCAAGTAGCTATTAAGTGTGATAATATTAGTGCCATCAATTTGTCTAAGAATGCCATACAGTATTCTAGAATCAAGCATATATACATTAGACATCATTTTCTTAAGGATCATGCTAATAATGGAATTTGATGATACTAACCATTAATTGTCAGATATTTTCATTAAATCTCTTTGTGATGAAAGTATGCAATTCATCAAAAGAGAACTTGGTTTGATTGATGGAATACTTTAGATTAACTTCAGTAGGTTCTTCTTCTTCACCTTTATCAATCTATGTATGATTAGTGTTGATACTTGATTATATTGCTTGAATTGATTACCATTAAAGTCTTTGGATTTAATAAGCTAAAGATTTTAATTGGGTACGATCTTGATTAAAATGTCCATATATTAATTGAATTTATGACTATATAATTGAGTTTGATTAATAATATTCATCAACTAAGTTTTCAAAATGGTTGTATCTTTGAAAAATTTATTTTAAACTTAGTTTCATTTTGAAAAACATGGCTAATGGCTATTATGTGTTTTCGAATGACTATTGTGATATTTGTGAGTTCCTCATTTCGCTTATGTTAGTCCCTATGATCGTTGTGTATTTCCAATGATCATTGTTCTTCACCCAATGGTCGTTGTGAACAGCCACCTTTATTAAATTAAGAACACTTATTTGAGCAAGCTAATGATCATGTCCAATAACTATTGTTTAAATCACAACAACTGTTGAACACTCCCAACAGTCATATTTTTAAAAGAGAAGAGCTTTTTGAACTTCTGTATAAACCCTTTTTACCCTAAAGTAAGTTCACTTTTTATTTTACTCTGCTTTTAACTCTCACTCTTTCAATTTGTTGCTACTATTTCATTTGCATATTCACTTGTATAAAACCTCAAACACTCAACCAAATGGGACCCAAACTAGAATCAACTAAGAGGTACAGGTAACCAATAAGGAAAATCCCTTAACCCTTCTACTCCAACTTTGAGACTGAGAAGAATTTGGCCTCAATGTTGGCTCAACATAAAAAGAGAGTTACAGAACCATCCTCTGCACAACAATCATCCAAGAAACTGAAACATGGACCAAAATATAAAGAAAAAAGGAAGGTATAAAAAATATAACACACTTCTCCCCTAGTCAACAATTCCACCTCAAAACTGAAAAGGAAAAGGAATGGCCCTCAAGTTACTAAAAAGACACCTTAGAGGAGGAAAATTCTTTGAATGGGGTGATCTTCAAAGGTACGGTTTGGTAGAAAAGGTAGAAGAACACATGGTAGGGATCATATAGGAACTCTTTTATCACATAAAGGAACCCTCCTACCTGGAGCTTACCATGGAGTTTATGATAACCCTAGAAGTTTTGGGCAATGATTACCATGCCTATGCTTAAGAATGTACAATTAATTTTAAGATCATTGGCAAAAAGGACACCTTGAGGCCAAATATTTAGCAAAATGCTTTGATGCCACTACAATAGGGATAACAAAGCCTCCTTCATCCTTTAAGGTTAATGTAAATCAATTTTGGAAATCCATAATAGATGGGAAGAGCAATTACAACAACAATAACAATGGGGCATCAAAAATTGAAAGTCAAGCCTTGAGAATAGCCCATCAATTCGTCACATAGAATATCAATGGGAGAGCTTAGTCAAATGGCAATTACACAATCACTGACCTGTTTTATCTTTGGTGCATAAAGAATAAACAAAAGATCAACACTCCATTATTCTTAATGCATAAGATAGATGGATAGTTGGACAAAGCCAATGAGTTTGTGATGGGTCATTACATCGCAAAAATTGCCAAGTATGTGAAAGTCATCCCTTTGGCAGGAAATGAGCTTAAAGAGAAATTTATGTTAGAGAAGCTACCGCATAATGAATCTATTAGTGAAAAGATGCTTCTCAGCATGGGGATCCTATAAAGAATGGACTCTAGTCTAATTAAAAAAGTACCACGAGAAGGATAGATTCAACAATAAGAAGAAGAGAAAAATGAGGACATTAAGGAAGTAATAAGAACAAGGGTGGGTTGCAGTAGTAGTAGGGATTGGAACAAGTGCTCTTGTTCTTGCTACATCTATTCCATCTCTCACTATCTTTGGGAGAAAGGTTCTTGAGCAACTAAAGAAAATTTCTAATGCAGTTCGAAGGGTTAAATCTTCTATTATCTCCCTATACCAGAAAGTGCAAAAACTTCAAAGGGATATCAACTAAACCTTAGATTGGATAGTGTTGTCCCTAGGCACCAAGAAGGGGGGTTGAATTGGTGGATGAAAATTTCAAAAATAAGGATAAAGGGGAGAAGAAAGAATAATGGAGACATAACTAATTTATAGTGGTTCGGGTAAAATTGACCCTACGTCCACTCCCCAATCACTCAATTGGGTATTTCACTATCTCAATGGTGTTTTCAAGCTCACACCCAACTTATACAACTTGTGTTTTGATGGCTAACACACAACCTTACAACAATGAGTTTTCTAGACTAACACAAAACCTCACTCAAGTGTTTCACTAGGCTCACACTTAACCTTTCTAGAAGTGTTTTACAGGCTAACATAAAACCTCACAACTTGGTGTTTAATGCTCACACCTAACACTTACAATCACATAAAGAAGATGAAGAAAATGAGTAACAAAGATTAAGAGCTTTTAATTACTTGTAATAAATTCCTTAGCAACCTTCTTCATGGCTATTTGATGGAGTATTTATAGTCAAACTTCACCAAATAGACGTTGCAGATCATAGCTCATCAAATCTTTAAGACATGCTTGATAGATTTTATATTAAATGCTTGTCAGGATGAAATCGCGGTCGCTACTACCGTTCGCGGTCGCGAAATCCAAATTCTTCAAGGGAAACCTCGTTTATGTCTAACGGTTAGTCCACGTGGCAGCTTCCTATTAGTTCACCAGGAAAATATAGTCATTGTCTTTTACCTACTTTCAAAAGTCGCGGTCACGAGTTTTCTTACACAAGCCGAGATAAAAGATGCGAATCCATCTACCAAAGTGGTTAACTTTCTTCCACAGGGTTCGCGGTCGCTACCAACAAGATGTCTCTACGATTTTTGACTTCCAACAGTCTTCTAGGACACTTGTCAGGTTGTGGTTGTGGACTTGCTTCCCTCTTGAGTTACTTTGAAATTCGCAGTCATGACTAAGGCGTGACTTGTACCGTGAATTCGTTTGTGTCATTTTGGCTTCTTCCTTTCCAAGGGTCGCAGCCGAGAATAGCTCTGTGATTTCGCCTATTTGAGTTTCGGCATGTCTTAACATGAGTCGCGGTCGTGAATCCTAGATTATAGTCGCGATTTACATGTCACTTTAGAGTTTATCAACTCCTTTTATTTCTTCTTGAGAGATTGATTCATATCTGCAAAAACAACACTTTTTTGAAATATTAGTGATGATCAATCTACTTTGTCAAGATCAAAAGAGGTTATAAATCTAGGATTAATCATCCTAGTCCAACAACAACTGATGTGACTTTGTATCAACGCCTTTCCCTTTATGATTATAAAAAATAGAAGGGTTATTCCCCTTTAGAAATTTAGCTACATTGATTACAAAAAAGGTGTTTGTTGATATTTATTGACTAAATCCATAACCTTAGAAGGTCAATGTCATTAATACCTTTGTTACTCTATAGATAAGTACAAATATTGTATTTGTGTAGCTTGCATAATGTAGTTGTAGTTAAGACTGCATTGATGTTTTTCTTTTTCTTTTCAAAGATCTACTAAAGTATCAAAGGCAAACAGGGCTCCCAAGTTGGGACATTTTGCAAAATGCTTAGCCTCCAATGCTGGAAGTGACAACTCATTAGAAGAAATTTTTCTTATTATAACAAAAACTTTTGTAATAAAATTGGTATTGTCACAATATGTGGTGTTATCGTGACAAAATTAACATTTCTTACAATTCTTGTAAAAATCAAATAACTTGTGATAAAATAAAATTTTGACAAATGTTTTTATTATAATAAATGAATATAAAGGAAATATAATGACAAAAAATTGTCATCACAATATTTTATCAAAAAGTTGTGATGTTAATTTTTTAGCGCTTATAAAATTGTAGATAATGAGAAACTGATTTTGTCACAATAGTCATTGTGTCACTATATTTAATAAGTCAACAAATTAGTATAAAATTATTTTATATTATTTTTTTATAATTATAAATTGAGTTTTAAAATATAAAATTAATGTTTAGGTAAGATTGATTGCTAAAATGCGAGTTATATAGATATAAAATAACATTAAGTAAATAGTTGATGGAGAATTAGGGCTAGTAGTATATAATTTGAGGTTAATCGCATAGTTGGACTAAATTAAGTGAATATAGAAAGTTTGAGGACAAATATGAAATTATTAATTTTTGAGGCAATTGATGTAGAATTACTAAAGGTGATGAATATAGTTTAAGTCATTACAATGAAATGAAGTGATAATTCTAAATGGGGATAAATAAATGACCTAAATTGACAAGCCTAGAAAAGTTTACGGACTTTGAAGATTAAGGTATAAATGATGGTTATGGATAGTCATGGATGTTTCAATTAAAGGTTTAAGATCTTATACAGACCATGGACCCGAATGATAAAAGTTAAGTATGTAACTAAATGGCAAGTTTACAAAAAGTTTGTGCCTAATGTCCTTATAGACCTTTTTAGCAAATAATATCTTATTTTATATAGAGAACATGTTTTACGAATGAATTTAGATAACTCTCTGTATTTTTAGTATTTTATTATATTAATATAGATTTATTTATATGTTCAATTGTGCATGATATTAAAGATCAAAGAAAATAAGATAAACAATTATGAATTAGCAATATCAAGTGAGGGGTTTTATCATGGTTTTTAATATATGTTGCATATATACATCATAGTTTTGTATATAGGCCAAAGTAAGCCAAGTTAAGTTTAATATAAAAGTTATATCTATTTTTATGGATGAAATGACATGACATGACATAAATGTTATGCATGAATGCCATGTGACATAAGGGTAGTTCAAGGAAGAAGTGTGAATCTAAAGAGTCATAGCTAGCTACATAAGGATTACAACCTAGATGAAATTAATGAAATGATGTGCATGCATGACAAGACTAGTGAGGAAACTCTCTCATGTAATAGATAACTAAAGGATACAGTTGGTGAGGGAACTTCCTCAAGAGTACAGTTAGTGAGGTAACTCTTTTATGCAAGAACGATGACGTAAACTAATTAGGATGTCCTATAGACTTTGCTACCCATATACGTAATGTTATGCTATATAAATGATGTATGCAAATGATATGTCATAATTAGAGATGCATTTATGTAAAGGCATGTGAGTATGCATATGAACATATAGAATTTCTCACTAAGTTTCCCATAAGGATTTCACCCTCCACACACAAAGTGTTTTACATGATAGACTTATATGAAGATGTCAGTATAGATTGAGGCTAGACGATTTAAGTTAAGTATTATGCATATATAAGGCATTATAGTTGTTTCTCATAGTTATCTAAGTTATTTATGTATAAATGTTAATAGGGATTATTTATTTAATTAAGAAATATGATTATTATGTATTCTAAATTTTTAGTTATCTTTATAATTTCTTTAAGTATGTTATGAAATATCTAGAATGAGTTTATATATCAGAGTAAATATTAATGATTAAGATATATAATGTAATGAGATTATATGTGAAAGGATTATATGTTAATGGTTATGATAGCCAATGAGACTAGAATGATGTGAGCAAAAAATGAATACCTTAATTTCAATGATAGTTTTATGGAACTTATTTTATATATGATTTATACCATGAAAGAAATGAAAAGGAATGTCATGTTATAAAAGATATTTTAGAATTAAGCTTTGCTTAATCCATAAGTCCCACTATTTTATTCTTTAGAATTCAAGATGGTGTTAATGTAACTCTTATATATATATATATATATTAGAGTGATGTAGCAAAATCTATGATGGGCTTTTTTATTGTAAAATTAGGCTTGCTACAAGTTTTGATAAATTAGGCTTAGTGCAGGTTTTGGTGGGCTTAAGTCTTCTCAATCCCTAGCATCGACAAGGTTTGAAATTTAGGTCGTGGTAGAGTGGTAGCAAAGTAAAGGTTGTATGATTGGACCTTTAAACTTTCCATGGACATTTGACAGAGTGGCATCAGAGTAAAGTTTTATTTGGTCAGACTTTTGAATTTAGAAAAAGATCAACAGAAATGAGAGATAATAGAAATGATTAGAAATAAATAAGGATAGTTAGCTATGCCTTATAGAGATATAAGATTCTTTCTCATTCTGTTAGTTTTTCTTAAGTTAGAAATTTGCATTTAGCATTAATATGTATGTTTGTTAATGATATTAAGCTTTACATATTAAATATGTAGAGCTAATGTATAAAATAGTGATGCTTGAATTCATGGAATTCAAATACACTTTATGTTTTCGTATATCCCAACATTGAAATATTTCATGATAAGATTATACATTATGACATTCTTATTTGTATAATATGCATGTTTAGGCTTATGTTAATGAGATTGAAGTTTAAATGACTTTATTGGTGATTATTAAATGACGTTTTGACATTTGGAAGGAAGAATATGATGATATTATTATGATAATTAATATATAACCCCCGGATGGGCGATTGATTATGTATGCTGAGAATTGATGCCTTAGGGGTTGTGACTATTATATATGTGTGTTTTCTGACAGGGGCATTAAACCAAATACAAAGGAGACTTTACCAAAATTTTGGTAGTATTTTAAGAAATTATGATATATGAAATGCACAAAGGAATAATAAAGAATGAAAAAGTATAAGGATGATAAAGCATAATATGATAAGCATATAAAGAGAAGGTTAGACTTAAGAGATAGAAAAACAAATATAGTTTTGACTTACATTTATCCTATAGTTCTATTAGAGAATGGAAGAATTATTTTGAAAAGAGGACTATGGAGATTTCTTAATCATGGTTATGGAATGCTCTCCCATAATCATGATAAATTATCTCAACATTTTAAATGAAATGTAAGTTCACAATATTTTAAATGATTTCATAACTACATATAAAAATTTTGATAAGATTTTCATTGATTTTAATTCTTTCCTAACTCTAGAGATCCTTAGGACTAAATGTGAGTTTACTTGGATTGTTTACAATCCAAGAATGATACAGATAGATTAAGGAAGGTGTTAAGACGCATGTGATAGTAATGTCTATAAACTCAAGAATGAATTTTAATAAGAGGGGCATTTTGTAAGGTTTGAAATCTTGTTTTAGAAAATTTTGATAATCAAAGCTATTTTATCAATCTTTTTTCCCCAATTTTTATATATAATTATAAATTTTAATACTTTAATGATAATTAGATATATTTTAAAATATTTAAAAAGATTATTTAATATACGTAAGTATTTTAAGGATAAAATATTTTATGTTAATGAGATTATTATTTTAATTAAGGTTATGCTATTTATTAATATTTACATTTAATGAGTTATGTTTAATAAATATTTTATATTTAAGAATTTAAATTTAATAAGTATGCGATTATATTTAATATTTTTAAAATGAGTTTATATAAAGACAATATATTTAATGATTTAAGGAATTAAAGATATGAAATTAACTTATTTAAATATGAATTTAATTGAGATTTAAGTAATTTATGAAAATTTATTTAAGTTAATATGAATATAAGATTTAAATAATTTTAATATTAATTATAGTATTTGAATAAACTATATCAAGTAACGGTTTAGTGAATTTAATTAATTTATATTTAAGATATTAGTTATTTAAGTTAAATTAGTAATGTTGGCATTAAAGCAATATGATTTATTTAATCATAGAAAATTTAATTATGCATGTTAATATAATTAATTATAAAATTTATTTATGTAAAAATATTTTTATTAATTTTGAGAGATTAATTATTTTTGAAAAATATATTTATGCTATGAAAATAATTAATTATAAATGATTCATTATATGATTTAAGTGAGTCTAATGTTAATTTATTTAAGTGAAATATTATATTTATGTGTGAGAGAATTAATTTAATTTAAGTTAAATTATATATTTTAAAACTAATTTAATTATGAATAGATAATTTAATACTATATAATTTAGATATTGTATAGTGGAGGTTTAATTACAAGAATCATAATTGTTATATAATTATAAGAATTTTAACCATTCTAATTATTATTATTATTATTATTGAGAGTCAATAGTTTTGACTTACCAAAACTGATAATGAAAGCACGGTATAGGGCACAATAGTCCTGCACGAGTGCACACACGAGAGAGAGAGAGAGAGAGAGAGAGAGAGTGTGTGTGTGTGGAGGGCATGCTACCTGGTATGCTATGTAGCATATGCTAGCCCTCTGCTCATACCATCAAAATGGAGTCGTTTTGGGTGAAACATAAGCAAATTTTTAGATGATCATAACTTTCAACCAAAGCTTTATTTTAGTTGATTCAAGTTTTTATAGAAAGATTTTCACGAGCTTTTCAAGGACATTTGATTCACCTTGAATAGAGGTTAGATAGTATGAAATCAATGGTTAAAGTTTTAATGGGCAATTTCAAATAAATAGTAGCTTGTATAATGAAATCATTAGTTTCTATGAACTCCTAGTAGTAAAATCTATAAGATGGCTTTAACCATTCTTCTTTAATAGCCACCAACAATGAACTTTGATCATTGTGCATAATGGTCAACAACGACCTTAATAGCCTCGAATGGATACTCATTTCAGAAAATCATACTCTTCATCCTCGTCATATGTCCTAGTCATAATGATTTAAGTCCCATAAATTTTATAGATCCTGTTAAGATTTCATAAATTTTATTGATTTTTCAATAATTATAAATTAGGTCTTAATATATAAAATTGATGTTTATATGAGATTAATTGCTAAAAATAGATTATATGGATATAATAAGTAAATTAATTAACGAAGAATTAGGGCTAGTAATATAAAATTTGAGGTTAATTACATAATTAGACTAAATTGAGATAATAAGAAAAATTTGTGTTGGGCCTTTTATCTTAGTGAATAGATAAGTTCGTACCCCCTCAAGTTAAAATATCAGACATCAAAATATTATACATACATGAGTAATCAATGCAATTTATTAAAAATCTTTCATTCATATGAACACATATCATATAATCAATCAATGTAACCTAAGTCCATGGAGAAACCTCACTTAAGGCATTGTAGGAGACTTCCTCTCCTTTTCACAAGTCAATTCTTACTTTGGAAGAGTTTCCTCACCTGTTGCTTAATGAAATATATTTTGTGGGAGAGTTGTCTCACCAGATATGCCTTTCTTATACATGAAAGGATACCCTCACTAACCGTGTCACACATGCATTCCTTTCAATTGACATTATAATCATATCACATCATCAATACAAACACAACTAGTTTTGTATTAGCAAAATCATCACATCATTTTTAGGATTACTAGCACTTATAAGCAATATTTGCTTTCACATATCAACATCATCATCAAAGTACACGGCATACACATATATTCTTAATCATTTATAATTTATATATACATTATTTTATATATATATATATATATATATATATATATATATATATATATATATATACACTTGATCATATATATAACTTATAAATTGACATTAATTACATTAAAAACATAAAATTGTATGATGCATGAATGCTAAACTTGAAAAAATAAAATTACTTAAGGAGGTGTAGGAATATCTACTCACCTCAAGCTAAATCTTTTTTCCATAATGCACAAATTCTACTTGCTTTGATGAATATCATAGTTTTTAGTATAACCTAGCAATTACATGTATACATCCATCAAACTAAACTCATTTGCAAAAGGAACAACTTAACATTCATCAATACATCAATGCTCTTCTCTAACCCAACCAGGTGAAAGGCATTCCTTTCTTTCATATGCATAACACTAATCACAAGTCTAGAGTATCAAATAATGTTGAAGAAACTCAATTAACATCAATTCTCCTTATAAACATCAATCATTTACATAAAGACATCCATGAAACACATTAAACATCAATATTGTCTCCATTCGAATCAAGTGTAAAACACCATTTCAATTCAATTATTTTCTTAAAAATGAAGATTAAGATACTAATTAACATCTAAACATTCAATAGTCATCAAGAAATCATGAAAATCAATTCATATAATTAAAATTATTCTAAAGCTTTAGTTAAAGACAACATCATCATTCATACCATTATCACATATAATTTCATCTCCTTCACCAAAACATAGTCTATAAATACTATACACATATTTATTTAATCATAAAAACAAGTATATAATTAAGATGGTAGATGGTAACTTACTTGGAAAATGTGGAATCACCAACTAAGCTTGGAAGGACGAAGAAAAGTGTTAAGTAACTTGGGTTCTCCTAATTTGGTTTAGTAGCCATGAATGGAAGGAAAGGTCAGGGGAGTTTTTGTTGTGTTTTTAGGAGAACACTAAAGAAAATGGTGTTTATGTCATGTATAGGTAGCAAATAAATGAGTAAGCAGGTTAAAAGGAGCTAAAATGACCATTTGGTGCATTCTAGAACATGTTTGGTCCATAGCACTTTCAACTACCAAGCTTGAGGTTTAGCTTTTGAAAATTCGCTTTCCTAGACAAACAATATTCGCTTACACATTCTGCATTGATGGTCAAAAGTGATGCCCAAGAAAGATAAGCAAACATGTTTTACAACATCTACTAAAATGCATCTTTCAAACAATAACACCTGTGGAAGCTTTACTCCCAATCCTTTTTTCCTTCCTTTAAGACACTTCAAACACCAACTTTAAGCATCTAACACACATCTAAAATATAGTATTAACATATCATTTGAATGCACGTTAAGCATACATTAGTTAAACATTAAGCAAACATAGACAACAACATCAAAATAATATAACTATGCATTAAACCTTGCATCAAAATAGTGCAAACTATATAATAAACCTTACAATTGACAAGCCTAGAAAAGTTTATAGACTTAAAGGATTAAGGTATAAGTGATGATTATGATAGCAATAAATGTTTAAATTAAAGGTTTAAGATCCTATATGGATCATGGACACAAATAATTGAAGTTATATATGTAAATATAGTTTTGAACTCAATTGCTAGTTTAGGACAATTTGTGCCTAATGTCTTTATGGACCTTTTTGGCCAATGATAACTTGTTTTATATACAGAAAAATGTTCTATGAATGTGTTTAAATAATTTTTATATGTTTAATATTTATATTATATTAATATATATTTATTTATATGTTTAGGTGTGTGCGATGCTAAAGATCAAAGATAAAAAAAAAAAAAAAAGATAAGTAATTATGTATTAACAATATCAAATGAGGGGTTTTATCATTATTTTTAATGTCCATTGTAATCATATATCATAATTTTGTATATATGGCAAAGTAGACCAAGTTATGTTAATATAAAAGCTATATATGCATTTTTATGGATGAAATAATATGATATGATATAAATGTTATGCATGGATGCCATGTGATTTGAAGGTAGTTCGGGGAAAAAGTAGGAACCCAAAGAGTCATAGCTAATTATGTAAGGATTATAACCTATATGAAAATAATGAAATGATATATACACAACATGGTTGGTGAGGAAGCTCCTCATGTGCAAGAGATAAGTAAAAAACATGATTGGTGAAGTAACTACCCTGAGAACATAGTTGGTGAGGCAACTCCCTCGTGCAAGAAAGATGAAGTAAACCAAGTAGGATTTCCTATGAACTGGCCTATTTGTGTACGTAATGTTTTGGTATGTAGATAATGTATATAGATAATATGCCATGTAGTTAAAGATATTCATATAAAGGCATGTGATCATGTATATAGACATAATTCTTACTGAATTTCTCATAAGAAACTCACCTACCACACACACAGTGTTTGGAGGATAAGACTATATGAAGATATCAACATGGATAAAGGCTAGAAGATTTAAGTTACTTATTATGCATATGTTTAGGCATTATAATTATTTCTCATAGATATATAAGCCATTTATGTATAAATGTTAACAAGGATTATATATTTAATTAAGCAACACAATTATTGTGTTTTATGTTTGTTATCTTAGGAATGTCTTTAAATATGTTATGAAATATTTAGTACAATTATTGTGTTTTATGTTTGTTATCTTAGGAATGTCTTTAAATATGTTATGAAATATTTAGAATGTGTTTATATACATGAGAGTTAAATGTTATTGACTAAGATACTTAATGCAATGAAATTATGTATGAAAGGATTATAATGAAATTATACGTGAAAGGATTATATGAGGATATAAATGTCATGTTTATATCCTCGCGCAGTACATGATTCAAACATGCAATATATAGTAGGATAAGCCATCATGAACCTTTTAAATAGTCACATAAAATTGTCAAATATTAGGGTTCTTTGATAAACAAATTCAGCACTTAAAATTAAAATTTTAAGCACTTATTATTTTTAATGTGTTTGATAACTTTATTTATCTATTACTTAAAAAGTTAAGTTCAGTTAGAATTCACTTAACATGCTCAGTTAACAGATACTAAGATTTTTTCATTAACATAACCTATATACCCTTAACAACTCAATAAATTTTCCTTTAAAATCAATTTTTTTCTCTATACATTTTATTCATAGCTCTAAAGATATAAACACTGCTGCTAGATCTTAACAAAAAATTAAAGGTACACTTTTAATTAATGGTATTTTTAGACATAAAACTAGCCAGTTGTTATATCGTAATTACATATTTTTATTCTTCCATGTGGAAAAGGTAAAATCTTTATCAATTTTTTCATGATTTACTTTTAAATTTGATGAGCAAACTCATCTGGCTTTTATATTTAAACCAAATTTATTAATTATTTTATTAAGTATCTTTTCGATTAAACTATGTAAAATACATATAATCTTTCTTATAGAATTTGTCATTGGTTGATTGGATTGAGATTTATTGGTAATTACGGATTTCATCAATTTGTTCCCTTTTCTTTTTTTTTTTCCTTCTTATTTTGTTTAATTTATCATTAATTAGGATTTGGTGGGTTTGAGGTTTTAAACATATCTACCAAATCTGAAGAATTTAAATTTATGTAGGACTCAAAAAAATAAAAGAAAGAGATATGTTGATCCTGGTTGTACTAATAAATTCCAATTTAACTTGGAATAGGATTGGTGGATTTTTTTCAGCTTTTATATTTAAGATGGCCTTTAGTTTGAGAGTTGGTGTTGTATTCTTTAAGTCTTAGTATTCTTGAACTACATTTTGTATTTCCCTCTCTATGCTTATAACACCTTGTGTTGGCATTCAAATTCATCAACAAGGTAATGATATATATATATATATATATATATATATCTTTTGCTAATTAAAATTTCTCTCTATCTTTATACCCCTCTGCAGGTTATAACAAGTTATATGTATAAATATATGTTCCATAATATATATATATATATATATATATATATATATATATATATATATATATATATATATATATTGTGGGTCGAGATTGTGGCTGTGTTGGGGTTGGAATTTAAATCATTCGGTATGGAGATAAGTAGAAAATACGGAGACACAAGATCATGCTG